>MU218725.1:16630-45997 GCA_018584345.1 Thuja plicata | reverse complement strand
CTCTAACTTTTTTCAATTTACTTATGCTTACCAAGTTATCAAAGTTCACATGACACAACCTCTTATGCCATAACCAAACATCATTGTACTATGCAAACAAACATGTTTCTTTAGATAAATCCAAATAGAATAAATTACCTTTAGTCTGATCACCACTTCCAACTAATTCTCTAGTAGAATTATAGATATTTGCTTTTCTGTGATGGAATTCAACTTTGTAACCAGAAGTGTTCAGTTGTGTAACACTTAGCAAATTGTAATTAAGATCATCAACCCAATACACATTATCACATCTAATTTTGTTAGTCAAGTTAATCAATCCTTTACCTTTGATAAGACATGGTGCATTATTACCAAATTTTACATATCCTCCTTTGCATTGGTTTAAGGTTTCAAACTTATCTTTGTCACCAGTCATATGATGGGAACAACCATTGTCAATGATCCATCGATCACTTTTACTCATATAAGAGATTAATGTAGTTTTCTCATCATCATCAAAATCTTATTTCATTACAACATAAACAACTTCTATATCATTGTCATCAGTGTTGTCAGTATCATTGGCAGAAGTTTCTTCAACAATATAACAAGATTTCTTACCTTTGTCTTTGTAATCCTTATATTTCCTGAAGTCTCAATCATCCTTTCTATCTTTGTATTCCTTGTATTTGTAGTCCTTCCTTTCATCTTTCTCATTTTTATCAGGACATCTAGCAGCTATATGACCAACTTTATTGCATGAAAAACAAATAATAGGAAGTTTACCTTTGTATTTTCCTTTTCCTCTGGATAGCCTTTTTGCCATAAGTGCTTCAAGTTCTTCAAGATCATAATCAGTAGTGTCACTATCACTGTTCACATGTTTCTTTCCTTTCTTAGATTTATTGAGAACCAACTGTGCTCTAAAAGAAGAATCAATCCCTTGTGGATTATAGTTATCATAATTTGACATTTCAAATGCAATGAGTTTGCCTATCAGATTTTCCAGATTCAGATTATTGTTAGGAGTACATCTGAGTTCTTGAATTGTAGAAACTTTGATAGCATATACAGGAAGTAAAGTTCTCATTACCTTTCTCATAATAGTGTTCTCATCAATTGTTCCATTAGCTCCTCTAATGGCATTTACAACTTATTTTACTCTACCACAATATTGATTAATATTTTCACCTTCTTGCATTTTCATCTCATCAAACTTACCTCTTAGACTTTCTGATTTAGCTCTCAGCACATTTGTGTCTCCATGATAGACAGTTGCAAGTTTTTCCCACATCTCCTTTGCATTTGTGTAGCTCTTTATATCATCAAATTCTGAATAGATCAATGAGGAGGCGATCTCCAACATTGCTTGATTGTGCTCTTTCTTTCCTTTTAGTTGTGCAGCTGTGAGAGGAGTAGAAGGTGATACATAGTCATTTTCAATAAGTCACTTAGCATCATCTCCAATACCAGCCATATGTAGTTTCATCAAACTTTTCCATGTAGGGAAGTTATCTTTGTTCAACTTAGGAACCTCCTTCTTATACATCTTGATCTTTTCGCTCCAAGTACCTTCAAACTATTTTTAGGAGACCAAAGCTTTGATACCAACTGTTAGAATGAATTTAGAATAACTGAGAGGGGAGGGGTGAATCAGTTATCCTCAGGTCTAGATGTAGAAAATAAAAACTTTCTGTATTTTAGATCTACTCGGTAGCAGTAGCATAAGTCAACTACTTTAATCATGCAGTTTACTGTCTATTGAAATTAGCTTGTAGAAACATAACAGTAAAACAAACCATAAGCATTCACACAAATTGACACAATTATTTAACATGGAAACCCAATATGGGAAAAACCACCAGTAACATGCTACCAAGTTTTCACTCTTCTGAAGTGAGCTCTATGAGGAGCCAACCCTGTCAAAGGTTACAATAACACACTGTTAGGTGTGACCTAGTTAAAGGATTTAATCACCCTGTCAGGAGTGGCCTTGTTAGAGGACTTAGAACATTCCACCTGAATGTCACCTTGTTAGAGTATTTATACAAATGAATGTTAGGTCAACCTTGTTAAAGGATTTAACTGATACAATGGTTAGAAAGTAATCACCAGTCGTGATTTGAAACATACAACTTACTTTGCAATTCAGATCTAATTACAGCTCTGATGTTAACTTACTAGATAGCCTGCATTGTCAATTCAACCTTCTGATATGCTTGGAAATCTGTCAAGCAATCACACATGCAACTCTCTACTTCTATATTCAGCCTTCTTTGCTAGATCATGCCAAATAGTAAATCAACTATGCAACCCTTTTGCATACATACATGTACTTCACATTCAGTAGCACACTTCAACATCCTAAATGAATAACCCCTTGAGGTTATCATATACCTCTCTGTCTAGGTCTGATAAATCTTTTGCTTCTTAAACAAGATCGTAAATCTTAGGTTAGGTCATATCCAACGGATCATTCCATCTTTGCATTATATTTACTTCTCCAAAGTAGTTTCTAATTAAATCTTGAAACCATGCATTAATTATGGTTACCCATACATTAAATGATGTGGATCAATCTTTAATTAACATTACATATCCCAATAAAATTAAGTCGGCCAGAGATCTCAAATCTCATCATTAATCCAATTACTATAAGTTGGCCAACATCACTATTTTCACTCCGAAATTTCACTGATGATCAACATTGAACAACTTTGCTCATCACGAACAACTTTGCTCGGCACAAGCAACTTTGCTCAGCACAAGCCAAACTTGCTCGACATAGAACAGTCAGAAAAATTGTCATTGAAAGATAAACAACTAATTGCTTTGCTAGAGTGCCAACTGATCAAGTACCCTTTTATTTTCCTTAACTCAACCATTCACTTGGTCTTCTTGTTAAATCTTCTTCATCAACAATAGATATGGTACTCAAATAGATAACAATAGTCTCACCAATTAAGGTTTGATAGCAATGACAAAATAACAATTGCTTGCATTGTCACTTTTTAACATGGGGAACATTGAATTTTAATCCTTCTTTTATAGGAGAATACAAAGTTTCTAATTTAGAATTCATGAAGGAACAAAAATGGGTTCGAAAAACAAGTCTTTATTCCTTCTCCACTTTCTGGGGAATTAAAAAGTAACTTTGTTGCTGCTTCCCTTGAAGAAACAATTGAGACAATAAAGCCAGATTGTTATGACATTGTGACATATGCCGCTCCTTTAACTCAATCTGATATGGCTGGTAGATATGGATCTGGATATTATTTACTTAGAAAATGAGGATTCAATGGGAAAGGATGTGGAAAATATGAACAAGGTATACAAGTGCCCTTGGACAATGAAGTTTATGATTATACTTATGGGCTAGGGTTCAATGCTTATAAGAAACCATCAACTTTTCCTCTTAATGTTAATCATATCTATGGTGGACACTTAAAATTGGTTAATCCACTTCTCCTTGACATGGATCAAAAACCTAGTTTGGATATTTTTCTTGAGGATGAAGCCCTAGCTGATTTTTTAGGAGCATATCAAGATTTACCTACATTTCATCATAAAAGAAGAAAGCTTTATTGTTTGAATAATGAAGCCTATTTTGGAGAACGTGATGAAAAAGATATTTCTCCTTTGCCAATGGAATCTCCCATACAAAGTAATTTATTAATAACTAAGACTACGGAGGTTCAAATGGATGAGAAAGACTCTGAAAAAACAATCAAAGTGGGAAAATGTTTGAACCAAGATGAACATGATCAATTGGTTTCCCTTTTGCTTGAATATAAGAATATATTTTCTTGGACATATTAATATATGTCAGGTATAGATCCTAAGATTGTTACTCACAATATTGTTCTTAAACCCAATATCAAACCTGTGAAACAAAAAATCCAAAAGATGAATCCAGGTATTGCCTTGCTAGTAAAAGCTGAAATTGAAAAGTTATTAGGTGTTGGGTTCATCCGCTCTATTGATTACTCTGAATGGATTTCCAATATTGTGGTTGTTTCTAAAGGAGAGAATAAGATAAGAATGTGCAATGATTTTCAATATTTAAATAAAGCATCCTTAAAAGATGATTTTCCCCTACCCAATATTCATATGATTGTGGATACAACAGTGGGTCATGCTTTATTATCTTTTATGGATGGGTTTTCAGGTTATAATCAAATATTTATTTCTATTTAAGATCAACTTAAAACTACATTTATCACACCTTGGGGAACATTCTATTGGGTCATGATGCCTTTTGGATTAATAAACGTGGGAGAAACTCATCAACGTGCTATGACCTTGATTTTCCATGATTACATCCATAAGATCCTAGAAGATTATGTAGATGACATCTTGGCGAAATCTATACAAAGAAAGGATAATGTGATTATTTTAAGACAAATATTTGAAAGGATTAGGAGTTATAATATGTGATTAAATCTTAAGAAATATGCTTTTGGAGTTGATTCTAGTAAACTATTAGGATTTATAATCTCTAAGCGAGGCATAGAAGTGGATACTGAAGAGATTGATGCTATCGTTAACATGCCTCCTCCTAAGAATATTTATCAATTACGTAGTTTACAAGGAAAAATAAAATCTATTCATCACTTTGTTTCTAACGTAGCTGATAAAACGGTTCCTTTCACTTCCTTTCTTAGAAAAGATACCAAATTTTCTTGGAATTAGGAATGTAAACAATCCTTTGAGCAATTTAAGGAGTATCTTGCTAATCCTCCTATTTTTCAACCTTCTCAATTCAATAAACCCTTCTATCTATATACTTCTGCCACTTCCCATGTTGTGAGTGTATTATTGGCTCAACATGATAGTGAAGGTAAGGAAATATCGGTATACTACATCAGCTAGAATTTACTTGAATATGAAACAAGATATACTGATTTAGAAAGACAATGCTTGGCTTTAGTTTATGCTTTTCAAAAACTCAGGCATTGTCTATTGAATTTTGAGGTTAATGTGATTGTAAAATTTGATCCTCTAAAACACCTTTTCTCAAAAACTAATCTCTCTAGTCGTCTGGCTAAATGGGTGATGTTACTTACTGAATTTGATCTTAATTTCATTCTTAAAAATTCAATTAAAGGGCAAGCTTTAACTGATTATTTAGCTGAATCTCCTTGTCCTCATTCTCATACGACATCACCTTAATAGAATTCCCAGATGAGAATATTTTAACTATTAAACAAGAAGATGTTTAAGAATTATATTTTGATGGTTCTAGATGTAAGACAGGTTTTGGTGTAGGCATCATCTTGGTCCCTCCTACAAAGAAACCAATCCCTATGTCATATAAATTGACCTTTCCTTTTACTAATAATATTGTGGAATATGAAGCTCTTATAGCTGGTCTACGAGTAGCTTCATCCCTTCATATCAAAAACTTGGAAATATACAAGGATTCACAATTGATTGGCGAATAAATCAAAGGGGGTTATCAGAATAAGAATGATAAAATGTCACAATATAAAGAATTGGCTCTTGATATCCTTTCACAATTTTCTTCTTATACGATTCAGACTTTACCTAGGAAAGATAATTGACATGTAGACGCCATGGAAAGCACAGCTTCCTTGGTGTGTCTTGAGAATAATCCCGAAGACTTTTAATTTACTATACACACTCTTAAACAACCTACAATTTCTAATAAGGGTAATGTTGATTGTTGTAACTTGCATTTGGATGAATGGTATTCACATATATTTAAATTTTTAAAAGACAATACATTTCCTGAATTAACAATAAGGAACATGCGTAACTATATTAGGAAGATTGCAACATGATATATCATTTTGGGTGATACCCTTTACAAAAATTCTTATAATGGTTTGCTATTTAGATGTCTTGGTAGAACCAAAGTCCCGATAGCTTTAACAATAGATCATTCCAGTTCTTGTGGAGGACATTTTGGTGGAAAATATTTAGTTAATAAACTTCTTAGAATGGGATATTATTGGCAAACAATGGAACATGATTCCTTTAAATTTGTTAAGAAGTGTACTCAGTGTCAGAAACATGGTAATCCAATTCATGCTCCTGCTCGTGAGCTTTGTAATCAAGTTGCTCTGTGGCCTTTTAGCATTTGAGGATTTGACCTTATTGGAAAAATTTCACCGGCTTCTTCTCAAGGACATACATACATCCTCATAGCTACAGATTACTTTACAAAGTGGGTAGAGGCTATTCCTCTCCACTCTACTACTACAAATGTTATTTGTGATTTTATTCTTAATCATATTATAGCACGATTTGGTATTCCTTCAATGATAGTTTTAGATAATGGTACTTCCTTCAAAAATAAAGAAGTCACAAAATTCTTGGAGAAATTTTGTATTCAACATAGATTTTCTACTCCTTACTATCCTCAATCTAATGGTCAAGCTGAAGCATTGAAAAAAGTTATTAAACAAATCCTAAGAAAAACAATTAATAAGCTTGCGGAAGATTGGCATACTCAACTTACTTATGTTTTATGGGCTTATAGGACTAGTGTCTACACTGCCACGGGTACTTCTCCTTGTAATCTTGTTTATGGTACTGATGCTATTATGCCATTAGAATTAGAAACACCTTCTTTACATGTTTCATTCCATGGGATAATTGATAAAGATACCTTTCGGGAACAACGATTACAATAATTAGAAATTTTGAATGGACAATGAATAAATGCTTGGGAACATATTAAGGCTTATCATAAATCACTTCAAAAATGGTACAATCATAAGGTGATTGAACAGTCATTTTTGGTAGGTGATTTAGTCTTATATGAAAATAAAAGGAATGTGAATGATTAACCTGGTGAAAAACAGAAATTTAGCCCTAATTGTCTTGGACCTTTCATGGTTATTGAGGATTTTACTTCAGGTGCTTATAAGATTGCTGATATGAATGGTGTTCCCTTTAAGGAACCTATTAATATTATGCATCTCAAATGTTATTATCCCTAATACGTCAAATTTTTTTCATGTATATATGTATTCCCTATGAGATAGTTATGTTTGTTTTGTAGGTTATATGATTTGAATACATTCATACATTTATTTCATTTCTTTCTTTATGTTAAGTTTTTGTGTATTGATGAAAAAAAAAAACAAGTAATCAATCATAGAACTAATTGGGCAAGAAAAATTTTCATATATAAATATCCAAGAGTTTGGTACATATATGGCATGCCATGGCTATCAATATCTATCTCTATGATCTGAGGGTCGGTGGATCCCATCTCTTTCTACTTTGTGGTGTGATGCTGAAGATCTTGGTATGGTAGTCCGTGTGTGACTCCTCGATATGCTCATCTCATACTTGCGCTCCTAAGCTCTCTATAGGTCAGAAAACAATTTCTCTTCTCTTTCTTTGCATAACCTCAGCTCTCAATTGATGCATGCAAAAATATTTGCATGTCGACTGGGATCTCTCTACCCAATGAGGGACTCTCACTTGCTAGCTGGTAGTCGGTAGGATAAATAGGTATCCTTCAAGACCCCGAATACAAAAATCCTCTACTCCATTATGCTAGCTACAAAATTCAATCATATCTATATTTTAGTACTTCTTCTAGCAAATTTTTTACTTAAATTAGTTTAATCAATTACATAAATCATACCTGGATCTCCCTCCTGAGTATTATCAAAGGATCTAGATGGTGGGGGCATGGAGTGACTACCCTCTCCTCGCTCATTGCACCTAGGACTAGGTGGTGGTGTCTTTGTATGTGCACAAGGAGGTCATCATGATCTTAATGGTACAACATGGATCACCTAATCATCTGCATCTATACTACCACCTGGGGGCATATCCTTTGATCTCTTGTATGCTCTCCCTCCCTCTCTCTCTTCTATTCTCTCCTTTGCCCTCTCCTCCTCCATGGGATCTCCCTCAAGAATGGGCTCCTCCTAATGATCCTCCTCATCCTCCCCTGGTGTGTCACCACCTTGGTGCATCCTCTCTGAAAGACCTAGATCACCTGTAGGGTAGTCACTAGGAAAGATGGGATGGGTCCCCTATAAACTCCAGTATCTGATATACTCTCTGCTCACCCCTAGATGGGATATAGTGGGATCCACCTCTATATCCTTCATCTCATATGTATCACTATCTACAATATCTTCTACTATAGGTCTGTGGTAGTATCTCGTCGGATATCCGTACCGAGGTACTTTCTGGGGGACTCCCTGTGTCAAACCAAACTGTCTCATAACTCTATCATAATAATATGGCATCACTGCATGACTGGTAGGACCCTCTAGCAGCTTGCGCTTTTGGGAGTGTCTCAATTGGTGTTGAGTATCTGGCCATCCTGTCATCCGATAGTATGGTCTCCATCTCACATCCACAGCTGGTATATGGTCAAAGCTTACCCTCAAAAAGAGGATATCTCCATACTACCAAACATCTCCTAGAAGATATGCAAAGGCTCTTAGTGTGCTTGTATCTACCATCACTATAAAACCCTATGGTTAGGTACATGTGTAATTCTCAAACATCCAAACCTGTAACAAGGTGCATACCGTAAGACTCTCCCCCTGAAATCTCACTAGCTGACTCAACTCATGGTAAAGATGGGCTAACATGCTGTGCCCCCATGAGAAAACAATCCTGTCACTCTCCATCCTGGGCATGAGACTGGTAAATGGTGCTAAGAAAATTGTACCCTTTATGTTGGGTATTATAACCAAAGAGAGTATACATAGCATCACTCTCTGTACCAAGGGTGTCAGACCTACTAGTATGGTTGATAGAGCGATATGATCTGATCGGGTCCTCATCTATGGTACTCACCCCAAACAATACTCTCCATTTGAAAAAACCTCAGGAGGACCCCATTGTACTCTTAGTCTAATAGGCTTGCCTTGGACTAGAAGTCATAGGATCCTGTATACATTCTCCAATGTGATCGTGATCTCTCTTGATGGAAGATGGAAGGAACAAGTGTCCTCGTCCCATCTCTCTATCATGGCTAATATCATGGACTGATGGAAACTCATATATGGTAGCATTTCTACCTAGTACAATCCCACATCTCTTAATAACTGTATATCCTCCTACTATAGCTTGGACAAGTTCTCTTTGACAGTCAATAGAACCCCTGCAAAGGGATGCTCTTAGAGACAGACAAGATCCTGTTAGCACAAACAACATCATATCAGTCATCTATCATCAAATAACTACAATTCTCACTTGACCTAGTCAAGGTTGACCTTTTTGGGTCAGGGTCAACCTTTTTGGGTCAAGGTCAACATTCTTCCCAGAAAGGATTGGACCTTCCCAGTTATGGTTTACCTGCCAAGGTTAGGGTCAACATAATTGGGTCAGGGTCAATCTTTTTGGGTCAAGGTCAACCTTCCCTATAAAAACAATAATTCCTCAATTAAAAAATCAAAAAACAAGGCACCTACCTCAGGCAGTGGCTGTCTACTGGCCAGACACTCTCTTAGGACCTCCACACCACTCACTTAAAGTTCCTCTCTCTTTGGCATCTTGCTCCTCAATTCCAAGCTCTACAAATGGTAAGAATGAGAAGGTATGTGCTCTTCATCTTATTTATAACTTCAAATTTGGGTTTTATTAGGGTTTCATTTGAATTTACCTATGTCAAATTCAAATTTCCTTTTACATGCATTTAGATAGGAATTTACTCTTTTCATCATAACTTGTGTTTGTTAGCTCCATTTTTTAGTGCCGTCCATGGCGTTGGAATTGTGATTCAGATACCTAACCTCTTAAATTAGTTTAGGAGGATTTTAAATCCTTATAAATGGTTTAGGAAAGAACCTTTCAACAAATTGCATAGCCAATGTATAGATCTAACTTTATCACCCTGTTTCACCTTTTCAGAATTAGTAAGCCGAAATAGGGGGTCATAAGGGGCTCTATGCATTTCTCAAAATTATCTTAGTAAGGCTTAGGTGCTCTATGGATTTTCATTAACCTTGTGTTTCAGGTTGCAGATACTAATGGTTTCTTACAGAATCTCCACATTGAGGACTTGGCTATATCCTTTTTTTTTACTTTATAATGTTTTCTTACTTTAGCTTGCATATTCACGTAGTGTCATACCTAAGCTAAAGTGGGGGCTAAATGTATCATCTTAAAATGGAAGCACTTCCATTTTGGTAGGTTTAGCAACCTTGTTTAGTACATTTTCATATTAGATTGGCATTTAAGATGCACATGAAATTGATTTTGTATTTCTAGGTGAAATTAGGGTTAGGGTCCTTTGGGACCTCCTTAATCTCCCTTTCTATGATTCCATCTTCTTGGGTAGAACCTATGTATTGGCTCTCCTAAATCTTCATCACACTTATTTTCTTGCCTCTGTGCCTCTATCTAACATCCTGGTGTATTTTCTCACCTCCCTGGGTCCCCGGTTGACCTAGGAATCCTACAGATTTCCAAAGGTGACCAGCCTGAAAGCTCAGTTCATGGTTGAGGTTGACCCTGACCTAGGTCAGGGTCAAGGTCAAACTTGACCTAGTTCAAGGTTAAGGTCATCCTTGACCTAGGTCAAGGTCAAGTTTGACCTTGACCCCTGTTAGTTGATGGTCCCTGCTTTCAAATCTGGAGCCTATCAGGGTTCTAAAACTTAAAATAGGTCCCTGAGTCTGGATGCAGAAGTGTTTTCCTTGATATTTAGATTAATACATCCCCTCCTTGGTTAGTGATTGTAATTGGACCATAATTCAAGGTGAAATTTGAATTTAGGCCCCTTACATTGCCCTAGGAGGTCTATATTGAGATCTTTATATAAACACTCTCTCTTTGCCTTCATTTGGACATGAAAAAGAATCATAAGATGATGTGATGCAATTATGATTTTGACATGATGATGAAGCAAGAAAAAAAGAGGATGATATAGAAGAACAAGACATGATGATGCATTAATACATTCAAGCACTTTTGTAGACAAGCCATTGTGGATTTTCTTTGGAGTAAGAGAGACATCTTCCTTCTCCTTAGATCCACCATTTTCAACCTTCAAGCACTAAAAAGATATTATCATGTGGTAGCAATTACAGATTGTGAGTTTGGTAGGAATACTTTACCCTTTGGGGCTTGGTATGCTTTCTTTATCACATTCAAATCTATGCATTTCTTTCTCATTTTCAATTCATGTTAGGGTTTTTAATCTAGAGGATTAGATCTTGACATTACACATTCAAAGCTCTTTACAAGAGCAATACACACATATACATTCTATTATATTTAGCTATTTGTGGAGGCGGAGATCACCAAAATGGGGGTTTGACTAAGGCAAAACCTTATATAGCCACCCCAAAACCCCTCTTTTTTAGATATTTGTAGGTGCTATTTCGGGAGTTACAGGTTTGGGAACAGTGGAACAAAGTGTAGATCTGGATACCCTTTTTAGAAAAATTTTGGGATCCAAAAACAAAATTTCAATCTAAGACTTTTTAGGTCTATTGTGACCTAGGGTGCAATCGGAAATCCTAGAAAATGGTGACATTGACTTGAGGGTACAAATCGGAACTGTCTCAGAACGAAAAAACATTTCTAGGTTTTGTTCATTTCTATGTTTCCATTCCAAATCTGGTCTCAGATTTTCCAGAAACTTAACACAGACTTTAGAAAATGGCTTTTTCAGATCTGTTATGATTTGAGGTTGGTATTTTACTCCATTAATCTTTGTTTCCAATTTCAATACAATCTTCAAATAATTTCAAAATATAATTAAATGTAAGGGGTTAAATTATGACATTGGTCTCTTTTACATATGATCATCTATTTAGCAAACTCTATCTAGGAGATCAACACTGTCATCATTTTCTTCTTTACATAAGGAAAGCACTATGTTACTTGATCATTGCTAATGATTTGTATAGATGAGGTCTAGACAATACTTTTCTTAGGTGTCTAGAATGCGAAGAGTCTGAATGTGCTCTAAAGGAAGTACATTAAGGTATTTGTGGGTCTCATTTAAATGGTCTCTTTTTAGCCAAAAAGTTCCTAAGGGTTGGATACTACTGGCCTTTAATGGAGAAGGATATTGTTTAATTTGCCAAATCCTGCAAGAAATGCCAACTACACAGTAACTTGATTCATGCTCCTACAAGTGAATTATTGTCGTTCATTGCACACTGGCCATTTCAACAATGGGCCTTTAACCTAGTGGGTCAAATATATCGTTCATCATCCAATGGGCACAAGTTTATCATCACTGCCATATAGTACTTCACAAAGTGGGTGGAAGTTGTCCCTTTAATCAAGGAGATTGGTAAACAAGTGTCAATGTTTATCCTGAACTATATCATCTACAGGTATGTGATACCTTCCTATATTGTAGCAGACAATCAGGGAAATTCAAGAATAAAGACATTGATGAACTGTGTGATAAATTCCATATTATCGATCACTATTCCTCTATTTACTACCTGCAAGGGAATGGACAGGCTGAAACATCAAACCAAAACATAATGAAAATCTTACATAGAACATCGAGAAAATTAGGAAAGGATTGACATCTCCAGTTGAATCCAACTTTATGGGCCTATCAAGCCAGTATCAAAATTCCTACAAGAGAAACACCATTTGAATTAGTATATGACATAGAAGTAGTACTACCTATTGAGGTAGAAATATTGTCACTCAGAATCTCTTTACAAGGACTCATAAATGATGAAGATTATTGAATTTCTAGAATCCAATAATTATAACTGCTTGATGAAAGAAGACAAAAAGCATTTGAAAATCTAAGGGTCTACTAGAAAATAATTACTAGAGGCTATAACAATAAAGTAAGACATCGAGAATTACAGGTTGGTTATCTTGTACTCAAAGAGAATCTGAAGAATCAACAAATCAAGAACAAAAGTGCAAGTTTGAACCCAACTGCCTGGGTCCCTTCATAGTCACTACATAATTTGTTTCTAGAGCTTACCAACTGTCTACTCTAGAAGGGGATCTTATTCTTGAGCCTATCAATACAATCCACCTAAAAAAGTTCTACAGCTAGACTTCCTAATAAAAAGAAGTTCCTACACAGAGAAAATGATCCTACAAAAAATTCCAAAAACAACACAAAAGAAGAAAAATCATAAAAAGCAGAAAAATTCCTAAAAAAATGATCATCCTAGTGAAAACCTGACAACAAGCTCCTTGATGAATCACAAAAAAATAAAAAAAAGTGAAAAATACAAAAAAAAAAAGAAAAATTGAAAAGTGCCTTGTTGAAAACCTAGTAAACAAGCACCTTGATAGAAAAAATAATAATTCTCCCAAGTGGTGAAAACCCAACAAACATGCATCACTTATAACTAACACTCCATCTATTAATGTGTAGCTTGGCTACCCCACATGCAGAAGCTTTAGCTTGCTTTCTTGCATGCATATACTTTCAGTTTCTTTCTTGACCCTGTGCAACTCATCTCAATTGGTGTCTTGCCACCATAATTTGGGATCAGTCAATGTCTTCATCCTAGGAACTCATTCCTTGCCAAGGTCAATCTCCTAGAAATTTTGGTAACCAAGTCAACATATTGTTAGTCATCTCACCAATCAAAGTCAATTATCCTGGTCTCTTAACCAATGGATAGTTTTCCAATGACACAACGATGTTTCTCAACATCCTAATCAATAGTGTTTCTTAAACACTACCTATTTGGACACATCTATGTTTCTCAACACACATCAGATAACACATCATGGACCTTAATATTGTCTTAATAACACTCAAACAAAAAACTATGTTTCTCAACTCTACACACTCATAAGAATGATGATGTTTCTCAACACCCTACACAGACAAACATCTAATGCTCAACACTCGCTAAAGGTATGTTGAACATTTTCTTGAATATTGTCTGTTATCAATGATTTTTGCTTATATTTTTCTTTGATTGTTGCTTGTTGGTGTGGTCCTAATGAGCCTGCAATGTCAAATAAAATGGGGGTCTATGATAAGAGCTTCTACATTAAGGTGTAAAAGCTTCACATACCTCGACTCTGTTTACTTGCATGCCAAGGTGAGGTCAGAACTATCTCTTTGACTGTTATTAATCTATCTTTTTATGCAAGATCACACTCATGGTTATCTCAGCTTTATATGCCTCGATATTGGTGTAACCTTGCAATATCAACTAGAAATAATGTTTAGGTCATCTTGGATTTAATACCTTGATGCTTACATTGGTTTCCCACTTTTTATCCCATGAAATTCATACTCATATTCTTATGGTTGCAGTGGCACCAGTAAGGGTTGTATCAACTCCAATGTACCAAATTCTCAATGATGAAAAAGTGACTAAATGAATTAGTGACTAGACTCATGTTGTAGGTTGCATTGCATCATAGGCTTTCTTTTCATGATGACATTATAACATTAAAGAGATACCCCTTAAATCCTTCATTGGAGTAGTCAACCACATTCATTAACCTGCAATGTCAATCATCCCAACACTATATACCTGCAAAAAAGGGCCAGAATTAATCATACAAGGGGAAAAAAGTGCTAAGATATCACATCAGATTAGAGCATACACAGTTTTCAAATGGTGATACAACTTAAATAAGCATACAAATCTCATGACAAAGATACAATGATAAGATATGTGACAAGAAAAAACAAACAAGATACATATCACAAAGAGCTTCTATTTAATGTACATGAATGCACCAAACAACATATGAAAGTGACATGATAAAAGATGATAATCACATGAGAAAGAAAATAAGAAAGCATGTACTAAAGAAATTACAACACATCCAATGATAAAAAGTGATCATATATATGTCAAAATATCGTTAAATGTATACAAAAATGTGATCATGTGATCTCGAGAAAAATGTACATCCTCGATGCCAATGAATCATGTATACATCTGTGTATAAAAAAATTAGAATGGGATATGACAAAGAAAGGGGATATCAATATTGGCTACCCCCTTGGTATCTCAAGGTGAGGGATGGGGAGGTGCATCTGTGCTTGGTGGTGGGCTCACTCCCTCAAATCTTGCTAAGTATTGTGAATATGGAGGCACTTGCTTCACTAATAGCACTGCTACATTGTATGTTGCCACATAGTAGACTTGCCTACTAGTTTGGTGGGTAGCCTCATGTTGAAGGACATCACACTTGACTATGAATCCCTTGTTCTTCTAATCCCGCTCTGTGATTGTGTGATCTCACTTTGCAACCTCAGATTGTGCAACTGCCATTGTAGCTGCAACTCTCTGACCCACCCTCTCAAAGAATTGATCACATCCTATGGGGTCTTCTCTCTCGGTGCCTCCACATGACCCTCACCCACCTGTGCATCCCTCCTCTAGAGAACCTATTAGGATGCATCATCTTCAGGACCTTGTGGTGCCTCCCCCATCTCTACATCTATTGAACCCATAGGAGGAATGTCAACTCTGATCGATCCTAATGTCACACCCTCCCTGTGCTGATGCTATTGTCCTACTCCTAGTGCCCTGCTAGAGCTAACATTGGGATCTCCTCCTTCTCTCCTAGGTGTTGTGTCCCTTTGTCTGCTGCCTAAGGCTCTCTGATCCCATGGCAGGGAATCCTCCTCATCAATTTGTGGCACTCTCTATGCTGGATCTATGAACCTCAGGAAAGGATGCTGAGAAAAATAATCTCTATACTTAGGAGTAACACCCACATCTATAATATCATCCAAGGAATTCTAGGCTAGCCTTCACATTTGGACAATCTCCTATACTGCAAGGGCGTACAAAAATTTGGGAGCCCATCCCTATCATTCCTCATCTACATAATGAGATTAAGTAGTAAATTCCTGTAATATACTATGAGGATGTCCATAATTCCTCAGAACCCAAGAAATAAAAAAGCACTCAATAATGGAGGATTCCCTTCCAATCAATAGTCGGGTAATAAATAAGTCCCTCTAAGATCTCCAATCTCCCTAGGCCTCTAGAGGTACCTCTGTATAGGCATTGAGTAACTTCAATCAAATAATCAAGCTGACACCTCCAGTAATTGGTCTTCCCTAAGTGGGGATGTGTAATGGAACCAACATATTTTTAAACAAAAGGTTGAAAATCCTATCAAGGTTCTTCTATGACTGGCCTTCTAATGTGAAGTTGCTCCCATGCCCATACCTATAACACCAATACTTTGACGACCATCTCCCTCGCACCTTAGAAGACCACCTCATGCATCTTGTGGTACATGTGCACAAGCAGGCACTAACCCCTACCTAACTTCTCTGGTCTCATGAGAAGTCTCTCCAACACCCTATCCCATCCACACAGGAACCCCTACTAACCCTTGTCTACCATAATGAAACACCCAATGAAACTCGCCATAACACAAGCAAGTGGAAAATATACGCCATATCTACTTGATTAGCCATCCCAAGTGATGGCCCAATCCAGAATGGTATGATCATGGAACACCTATATCAGAGCTTGGATACCTTGTCATAGAGTCATGTCATACTCCACTCTCTCACAAGCAAAAGGAATTCAAAGAATCTTGTAGAGATCCTTGAGAGTGATGGTCATCTTCCTAGTAGACAAGTGAAAGGTATTATGCTAACTATGGAAATGCTCAACCAAAGGAGTGAGTAACCCATGATTAACACATATATTAGTCATTTATAATAACCATCTAAACCCACACTCTCAGATATGAGCCCTCTATGCATCAGATATATGTCTCTCTAGTCTCATGGTCAGTGGATAAGTTGATCAGAACTGAATGTCAGGAAGCCATACCTGCAAAAGAAAACCAACAAGAAATCATTAGAAAATGATCAAAATGTTGAATACAAGTATAATGACCATCAGAAAAGCTGAAAAATACACCAAGGAATCCAAATCTATGATAGGAAAAGATGAATTTTGGTGTTAGGACATTAAACAATGCTCACTGTTCCCCATAAAAAAAATTACAGAAAGGGAAACTGACATAAGGACTCATGCGAGTAAATATTACGTGTTGTACAAGGAAATAATATGATATGAGCACATACATAGGGGAAGATGACATCATAGGTGTTCAAGAAAGTACCTGTATGAGATAAGGGTGCTTCCCAGATGACAAATCTAATGGACCTATATGACAAAATATTTTAAGGTAGTTTGTTGTACAAGTTTTCTCTCTTGACCATACGATGAAATGAAACCTACGACCTAAAACCCACTTGAAACATGCAAAAATTCAACCAAAAATTGTTAAAATTAGATCCAAAAGAAGGTTTTTCGATCACTCACTGAGGGTGAGTAGTTTCTAGGTTAGTTGTGTTGCCTCATCAGCTCAAATTAGTATGATTGCACGTGGACCACCATTTTGGCTCAGAGAAGGTTTTTCTAATCTTCTAAAATTGGAAAATGAAAATGATTTAAAAATGACCCTTTTGACCCCTTATATAGCCTTGGCCATCATTTTGACTAATTTTTGACTTGCTCTGATCAACGTGAAAATAAGACCCTTAGCTAATTTGACAATCCTGAATCCATTTTTGGGATTGAAATCAAAATTTGACATTATTCTGTTGGTCAAAATCACAAGTCAACCTTCTAGTCACATGCATTTTGACCACTGACACCATCATCACCAAATCCTTTATAAATTTCCTTCCCCATCAACTAAACTAGACAACCTCCATCTCAATCTAAGAGAGTCAACCCTAGTCAATTTTTTCTCAAAAATAGTCAACAAGACCTCGAATGAAGTTTAAATGAAGTTCTCTACCATCTGTGACCTAATCCAATTAAATCAATATCAAAAAAATCTTTCCATCAATCAAATCAGTCAAAATCATGCTTTCTTCCCTAACAACATTTTGATTTTGATCCTGAGAGGAATACAACAATATATCAACAATATGAATCTTAACTAGAAAACCTCATTTCTAGGGGCATCTTAGCTCCGTACCAAATTGAAATATTTCTACACAAGTGATTTCATTGCTTCACATCAAGACACTTAGACAAACATCTAAGTCGGTTGAATCTATAGGGGCATATCAATTTCATCGCACCACATCAATTTGGTAGTGTCTCCTAGTCAGGTGATTGGCTTCATCAGGACCCATATCAAGTCAATTATCTTGATCGATTTATCAAATGGAAATAAATATCATCACACCAAATTAGGTTGATTTTTCATTTAAACCAATCTAAAAGTTGCAATCTATCAAATGATGATCAATCTCATTGCACCACATCAAGTTGATTGGTCATCAAAATATTTTCTTTGGATGAATATTTAGTTTCATCACTTCATATCAAGCTGAGTATTTAGATCTCCCTATCGATCTTCATTCAATCAAGATCAAAGTTGATACTATCAGTCTTCGCTCAATCAAGTCTAGAGCTAATATCTTCAATCTCTATATCATTCTTTGCTCAATCAAGTCCAAATCTGGTATCTTTAATTGATCTTTGTTCGATCAAGTTCGGAATCGATTTTGCATCAAGATATTCCTTATTAATCATCAGATGTTCTTTGAATCAACATGATGCTTACACATCAATTCAAAGAGGGGAAAATATAATCACCTAATATTGGTCTAGTAAACCTAAATCTCCTAATTTAATTAATTGACCTTAAAAATCCTAACATCTAAAGGCCTTCACTACTAGACCTTAATTATGTAAGAAAACCCTAATAATCCCCCTTTTAAATAATTAAACCAATGTCTTGAGTCAAATCATCAACTTAATCCTAATTCCATCTTGAAGAGTTATTTAATCACTATACGTTGCACACTTAAATAAAGGTTCTTGCACTTTTATTAGATGAATCCATTCACACATGGGTGCGCACACATAATCTTTGATAAAAAGGTGATTAAAAGGGGATTTACCAAATTTATCCTCATTTTTCCTCAAGAAACACAACTTTGACCAGTTAATAACCTCTCACATGGATGGAGCTCACATTGATTGAAGGAGAGTGCATCTCAACCACCCTTCATGGTCAAATCTCAATCGTCCATTTTTTAGGAGGTTTCTATAAAAGGGATAGCTATCCTTTTTGAAGGGGGATGCATTGTTGAAGTAACATTATAATGTCATTTTGATTCTAGGATATCCTCATTTTAGAAGAGCATCTTCTTTCTAGCACAACATTTGCATTTTTTCTTTGATAGTTTAATCTCAGTTTCATTTCTTAGTATTTTTTGCATCCTGATTAGATTAATATCATGCTAGTTCATGCATTAGCTTAGTTAAATTTTCACATCATTTCCATATCTTGAAGAGAAAAGTATGAAAGTTCATACATCATGCTCACCTTTGAATCTTCCATTTTGGAGTAGTCTAGTCACAGGTTCTTGCACCAATCTGATGAGCATCTATTAAAAATGAAACTCGCTTCATGTAGGAAGCAATAAGCTGATTTTGGTGATTTTTGCACAATATTAGAGATAAATTTGATGATTATTGACCCCTAAGTTAATGGTTTATTGAGTGTAGGTTTTTTTTAGGTTAATACCACATTTACACCACACAACTGGTGGAAATATTTTCAATATTTCATTTTGTAACCTTCTATTTACCCAACATGTGAATCCATAACCACAGGCTCAAACAAGGGTTTTCCTGTCATTGTAGATACAAAACATAAAAGAGTGCTTTCAGTTTTTTCTTTTCTTTTCCATAATATCATGACACTTTTGAAACCCTATGTTCAAAACTCTTCTGGATATTTCATGCAGACATATACAAATCAAAATGACTTAAAGCCATGGCTAGGATTTGAAACTCCATGTACATTTATGTGTATTTCGATAAAACTCACGCTATGCTAAAATACAATCTCTGTTATATGATTTGGTTTGTTGGTTTTGTGTGGCCGCTAGGATTATCAATACTTTTTTTTTTTACTGGGATTTTTCTCAAACTTAAAGGTTTCAGAATTCATCCTTTCATGGTAGTTGTAAATATTATGACAAAAAAATATTTCTCTTGCATACTTGATCCATCACTTTTTCTTTTCAACTATCCTTACGTGACTCTATAACTATTCATGGGAAAAATGTATCATTGTTACTCACTACTTCTCCTATACCATGATGTATATCAATAAAAACCATAAACATACATCCTTTATGAATTTATCACCCTACTTTTGAAAGTGGTGATATTAAAACTGATTGCTCTTTGAATGATTAGCACTAAAAGATATGTTGAATATACTACAACTGATTTTTGAGATCACTGTTTCATTTGTTTTTGCAGTTGCATTTGATCTTTACATATGCTCTTTGTTTAATAACAATAAATGGTTCCGTACCCATCTCCCAATAATATATTGTCCCTTCTATTTCAGACATAGTGAGCTTTCTTAGCTCCTTGACTCTTTTTATATGAAGCTATTGTTATCATGTAAAAATCATTATCATTTGAGTTTCCTTTCTTACTGCTATTTCCATGTTTGTTTGAATTTGACCATACCATTACATATTTTATAAATATTTTTATGCTCCTTTTATAGCTTGTCTGCTTGAGATTTATCTCCATTTCTCTAATTTTATCCATCTGCGACTGTTTGAACATTCCTGTAGCTAATTTTGGAAAGTTGAACACTACTTCTTCATGTCATTAAAAGTATTTTCACTTACTAGTCTAACTTGATGAAACTATTTTGTTTTATTTTGTAGACAATAATGACATTGTGGCCTCTCATAAATATAAAATTATAGTGGATGCAAATGTAGTTACCATCAATTTTGGTCCATAATCATTTTTATTCATTTTTTGCATTAATTTGGCTTCTATCATTACTAGCATTATTGTCCTTTTCTTGAACCTTCATCTATTTGTGCACTTTAGCCTTGAATATTAATTTTTTAAGATACCCTTCTTTCTGATCTTCTTTTTTCCTTTACTTGATTGTAATGTACATGAATATTAAGGTACCACACTAACCCTTTTTCCTTCAAGTTCCAATGATGTTGACCATGTTACTATCATGAGCTTTCTATCTTACTATAGCTATATTTAATTGTTCTGTTTAATGAAATATGTCAATGATTGTATTTTACTCATATCACTATGCACTCTTCTTTTGACCTCACTATTAATGAATTCCATAACTATGCTCCTTGGATCTCACTCAAGTTCATTGTGATTGATATAACATTGATGATCACTTCCTCTGTTCTTTAGACTTTGATTATTCCTGAAATGTTGTTTGTATAATGAAATTAATCAAACACATTTGCATTCTAACATTCTTACCACAATATCATATCATGATGCTCTGATGTGAAGTCATTTTATATCTCCATAGTACAATGTTGCAAATCTTGTAATGGTTATACTATCTTATCATTTATGAAGCTTGATGCATCTACTACTACATTCATTGCTATTTTCATTGATACTTGTATATCACTACTCTTTTATGATGCATTATATTGTGGCACATATGATTGATTTCTCTTGGAATCATAATGATAGGAAGTAATTTGTATTGTTTTTTTCACAATTATGTAGATGTACATGGTCTTGTAACTTCTTGATTAGTTTACACACTTGTATCATGTTCACTCATAATTGTCATTATTTTGTGAAACCATTAGTAGCAACATTCTATCTTTTGTACCATAGTCATGTTTTGATGCCAATGTATATCTGATCCCTGTATATACTATTCCATAATGAAATCACTTATTCATTTTACAAGCTTGTTCATGTATCCATTTATTAGTGATCAACTTTGTTGCTGCTCTATTTTGTATTCATAGTTTTCATTAGAAATAGCTTGATGTAATTGTATAACTATTGGATCAAAAGGTCTCATGTGAAACATGCATGTCCCTTTAATGATCTCTAATCTTCAATAAGGCCTAAAAATAAATGTCAAGTTAGAAGTTTTCACACTTAAAGGGCATGTCCCTTCAATAACGGATTTGTCCTCATACCTATATCTACACATGGCAATAAGTCGTTAGCATTAAAACATTTTCTTTAGCTTATTTTCTTTCTTGCTTTTCTGACCATTATCTTATCTTTTCACTGGTTGTTTAGCAGTCAACACTAGGAATGAGGCTTCCGATCCTACATTGCTCAGTCTCAAGACTGACCTCCATTTCTCATCTTTTCTAGTACGTACATTTTGAGGATGTGGGGCCCACTCAACTAGCTCATCAAGAATCAACAATCTACCATTAATAGGTAATGACAGATCTCTCCTTACTCCATTTGTATTGACTTCTATATATTGTATCTTTCTTCAAATTATTTTTAGAGGTCCACAACTTGTGTGGTTTACCTTTATTGCACTATACTTTTCTTATCTTTGTAAATGAAAATATGAATAAAAAGATCATTGTATTTGTAAAAGAACTTATGTCATTCTTATGTAAACACTCTTACATTTACTTATAGTATTCTCTTTCATGAATGAAGAAAAAAAATGATCTATTCTTTTCTATAATTGTACTTATTTATTTTACCTCTGCACTCTTAATTTCAATTAAAACAAAACATATGAAACTTAAAAGTTTCAAATGAACCAAATATTCCTTTAATTAGTTGAATTAGCTACCCAACTATGCCAATTTGAGTTGGATGTGAAAATTGGTAACATTTTTGACAACATTTCAGTGATGTTTTCCTGCTAAATGGAAATAGACCAACTATCCTTTGTATATACATTGGGCACAAAGTTATTCTGAAATTGAAACTTAGA
Organism: Thuja plicata; assembly: GCA_018584345.1. Lineage (NCBI taxonomy): Eukaryota > Viridiplantae > Streptophyta > Pinopsida > Cupressales > Cupressaceae > Thuja > Thuja plicata. Next base: position 23,368 of record MU218725.1, on the reverse strand, counting down.
AACAAACTGAAATCTCTCCAAATCAAAATTGAAAACACACATGTTAAAAACTGAAACACCCAAACCAACTGAAAGTGTTCTAACTTTATGAACACCATTAGTATTGTCTAAAAAGAAATTGTATGATATGAGACAACAAGATTTATGGATCATGTCTAATGTGATATATGTTCTTTGTGGATAGTATGATTGCTTTTAATAGGCTATAAAATTTTCAGCTACAACCAACTCAAAACCTAACTTAAACATGTGCCTCAAAGCACTTGGAGAAAGCAAAACAACAAACTGAAAACACCATTTTTGTACCTCATGGTAGCTGTATGAATAAACATTTATCATACAAGGTAGAAGAATGTATTCCATGCCTTGTGTGATGAATATTTATCCATACCATTATGATGTAGCCCGATAATGATGTCTTCAGTCCTCTACTTCTACCACACGGCTGAAAACTAAAAATGAGAATATTTTTGCAACTTTTGATGATGAGATGAATGACCATGTATGATGTAGGGTAATGAGCTATGACTCATGCTCTATGTGATAGGAGATCATTCATGTAATTATGATGGAATATAATATCCTTCTTTTCAACTCTAACGCCTTGAAAGCAATTAAGTGCAACCGACTGAAGAAAACTAACTATGTGCCAAACCACTTATTTCTGATTAACTCACCTCAAAAGTAGTGCTTGAGGTATATCTTGTTAATTAGGATAGGTAACTCTTCTCCATCCAAATTTAATAGCTAAAAAGTGTTATGTTCTTTTTATCCACTAATAAAAAATGGACCACTCCAAATGACATCAAAATTTGAATTCTTACCAGGCCTTCTTTTTAGCTCATCCCATTTGAGCACTAAATCACCTTCATTGAAGACTCATAGGACAACTTTTCTGTCAAATGTCTTCTTATATGATCATGATGATCCTCTAATTTATGAAAGGCTTTATTTCTAATCTCTTCTAATTCAATCAATTCAGCAACTCTTACTTCCATTGGTTGCTGATCCATCAGATCTAACTCCTTAATCAGATTCAAAGTGGGCAATTCAACTAAGATAGAAAACTTGGCCTTTTTACCATTGTACATATGGATCAAAATATGTAACACTCTCAACTAAGAGGGTTAGTAAAGCCAATTTGCAATGGGGAAAATCAATAGAATAACTACTAACAATGAAACTACAGATGAATAAAATAACAAGCAATAAAGGAGGTATACAAACAAATCCAAACCAACAATGCTCAAAGCTTCTATTATCTCTCTCTAATCCTTCTAAAATGTTGTTTGTGTGATGCTTAGTATTGGTGTGGGCAACATCTATGACTTGGGAGCGTCGAGAATATGATATTGAATTGCTTTGATCACAAGATGGCTTGATGCTTGAACCAAATCTGACAGAGTAATGGCGCACATGAGCTTGAAATCCTGGATCCTTGAATTGGTTATGAAGGGTTGATTATATAGAATATGAGAATGATATGAATGGTTGAGATCAATCTCAGAGATAGGAGGATGAATGGTTGAGATCAAAGGAACTGGAGAAGCCTTTAGTAAACTCCACCTCTTCAACTGAGAGAGAGGAGATAGAGTTTGGTTAATTGAAGAGCTAATTTTGAGTTACCTTTAGAACTGAAGAGGTGGGTGGAGTAACCCATGTGATCTGATTAAGAGTTATATCTTTGAACATAATTGAATATTTAATTCATTTTTGTAATTAAAGTTTTCAACATGTGAGATAATTGAATTCTTTTTGATTTAGAATTGCATTGTTGAATGAAATTAATTTAATTGGAAGAATTTAATTAGTAAGTTTAAATATTTCAATTTAAACTTTAGGAAATTAACTTTAATTAATTAATTAATGGAGATTAATCAATTAAGGCTAATTAATTAAATAAAATTAATTATTTAATTAATTTTAGGGATTTGATTAGATGATTTGGGGAATGAATTTAGAAGAAAATAGATGATTAATTAATGATTAAAAAACCATTAATTAATAGATGAAAATTAGTGTTTTTAATGTAAAGTCACAAGTCTGTCAATTTTTGGGTGTCTACATTTTCCCCTCTTTGATGCATTGTGGCTTGTCACAGTTTGTCAAAGATTCTCTATTTTGATCGTGCCCCAGCTTGTCCCAGTGATAGCAGGTGTATTTATGCCCCCTCAACAAATTTGAGTGAAAAGTCATGATGTGAGCATTAATTTGTTGAAACTGTAAATAGGTAATCTGGGTATCTGATTGATCTATAAAATTGTTGATTATGCTTTTGATATTAACTACTTAAGATTCTGAGGTCTGGGATGATAATTTTGAGGTCTTGGAGGAATTAGGGTATTTGAGAACCCTTATAAATATCTTGGAGAGCCATTCATTTGACACTTTGCACTTTGGAGGTCTGGATGATCTGGTGAATCTGTTCATATTTTTTGTCAATTTCTTTGCTGTTTATTAAGCTATGGTGGGTCTACCTGGCATCGTGCATGTATCTGACCAGGTTCAAACTTTTTGTCATTGAGCTGGTGCAGGAGGTCCGGTGAGTGGCGTAGCCCTTGTGTCATTAATGCATGTATTTATTGCTTTTAGAAAAAGTAAGCTTTTTGAAGTTTTTCATATGTTGCCGCAATATGCTGCAAGTTTTCCGTAATTGCAGTTTAGGTGCCACAATTTCTAATTGCATGCCGCAATTGATAAGTGTTCCACAAATCTTAGGTTTAATACCGCATTTGCTAGTAAAATGCTGCAATTGCTTGTTGATTGCCACAAATGGTGTAAAAGTGCCACATTTGTTTATGGGATGCCATAATCATTCTATTCATAGTTTTTTTTGCTTGCATTTGTACTTATCTGATATTCCTACTTGTGACCCAATACTGATTCTTTTCTTCTCTATTTTTTTCAGTCCATCGTGACTATTCTGCATTGCTGGGAGTCGAGACCTACCGAGTTAGTATACCTATTCCAGTTATCTGAGGCTGAGAGGGATGTTTTTAGACAAATAGGCCTGTATTGGATTTTCTACATGCCCAAGATCATGAGCAACATGGTTCTGATATCTGATCTCTTAGAGAGATGACATTTAGATACCTGCACATTTAGCTTACCAAATGGAGAGTGTACAATCACTTTGGAGGATGTGTACCACATCCTTCAGATTCCCATCTAGGGCGTCCTTGTAGAGTATGACCGAGGCCCTGGTATAAATGCTCTGTCCGAGCTATCTGGTCTGCCCCAGGATCAGTTAGGCATGTCTGATCCATATGATATCCCGTGGTCCAGATTTGGCATGGGTTTAGACCAAATGACTACCTTTTTAGGTAGTTTTATTTGTGGGATCTTGTGTCCCAATTGTCGCCAGCACAGTTTCTCTGTTGGGTTCGGTATTGTTCTTCAAGGTATGGTGATAGACCATACCTTATACACCTAGGGTCTGTGCATGCTAGCCCATATGTATTTTCACAATTTTTATGTGGCTTACCTTGGAGGTAAGTCTCTTGGTTGCGAAGCAACTCTCCTACAAATCTGGGCATGGGAGCATATTATAGTGTGTAGGCCCATAGGTGCTCATGATCTTCATTCAGAAAGACCATATGTTTTATGTATGACGGTGCTATTATTTAGTACCATATGGGACATTTGATGTACTGGCAACAATAGCTTGATATGATGTCATACTTCATCTGGAGACCTTACAGGGACTATCCAATATGGGATGGGGAGGATGCACATCTTCCCTTTTGTCGATAGAGGAGATTCTTGGTTGGGTGTGTCAGCCTGCGTGTTTATATGATTGATTTCCACAACACCGATAGGGTGTTGCAAAAGTTTGGTGAGAGACAGGATGTCTCTAATTTATATACTTATTTTTCTCATCATTCGAGGGGAATCACTCTTTGGGGTGATGTTATCTCTATGGATGCTGCATGGAAAAAGTTCATGGGCTTGCTTCCTGTTGCCTGGATGTGGCGATCAACCATTGTTGATGCAGGTATATGTTGTGATTTTCCCCTACTTTTTTAGATGTAGCTACTTTTGAATAGTCTTTTATGCTTATCATCCATATGTTACTAATGTGCAAACTTGTTCTTGTTGCAGGCACAAATCCACAGTATGATGTCTAGTGGCAGCAGTCTCCTTTGGATCTATTGATTGATGTGTCTCACCCTATGGTTGGTACTATTATGATGAGGCCTTGATAGAGATGGAGGGGAGGGAGAGATGGAGGTAGGGATAGGGCTAGGGATGAAGGTAGGGATGGAGATAGGGATGAAGGGAGAGATGGTGGGAGGGATGGTGGTTGAGATGAAGGTTGGGGGAGAGATGGGAGTTGAGATGGAGGATGGGGGAGATGAAGAAGATGATCCTAGGCCTAGTGGTACTGGTGGGAGGGTGAGGACCAGGGGTAGGCATAGTATCAGCATGCAGGGTGGGTTGGGTTCCATCCTTGAGAAAGAGGCTTTAGAGGAGGAGACACCTTAGTTGGTCTGGAGAGTGCATCTTCACACTGCTGTTGTGTTGGCAGAGAGAGTAGATGATAGAGTAGTGGCGGAGGATGTAGATGTAGAGATTGCTGACATAGATGTTGAGGTGTTGGGCTTTATCTCATCTACTAGGAGTAGTAGTACTAGTAGTAGTACTAGTGGTAGTGAGAGTAGTGAGGATTCATATGTTGTTGATGAAGGGGGCCTCCCCTTAATACCACAAACACACGACAGAAACAAAGAGAAACAATAAAAAATTGCAAGAATAGAAAATTGGCTTCTTATTGGCTCCACAAATGTAGAATTACAAACTTTAGAATTACAATATCAAAAGCCACATGGGCCTCCCTTACAATAATCTATAGGAAAAAGCCTCAAATAACCACCCAAAACTGCCCTAGAAAATACCATGGGCCTTCCTTAGGAAATTTTCCACCGCCTGTGAAGGTTCCAGAAATCTAGCCATTAAGGCCGACTACCCTTAGCATTTAATTATTTTTCACTTTTACTACAAAAGGGTCGGCTTTAAATATTTACAAAACATGAGATTAAGTAGCCCAACTTTTGGAAGCCATAACTTTTGAACCGTAGCTCCGATTGGCTATTATAACCACTTTTCGGAAAGGGGAGATCACGATCTACAGTGCTCAACCTTTGAAACGCCAATCAACTAGGGGTTTGACCTTGATCTAGAGCCTCTAAGGTCTAGAAAATTGAGCTCAAAGGTTTTGCACCCTAAAATCTCAATAGTAAATCCTTAATAACTTCGCCAATATAGATGATCTGGCAATGAAATTCAACTGGGATTCTTATATGACTAAGATGAACCTTCACCTAGAAAATTATAACATTCTGAGTTCAAATGACCAACTTACTAAAAATAGTAAGTTTCCAAAAATAGCAACTTTGTACAAAATAGTGCTTATTGAATAGAAAAACACATATTTTGGGTGATGCAAGATTGCCCTTACACCCAGGATGCTCCTGCATTAGACACCCATAGTAATTTGAGAAGTGACCCTGTCAAATCTCAGGTGTGCAGAGGAAAACCAAACTGGTCAACATCCTCCTTTGTCAGCCATGATGAATCTTCTATAGGTCATCCTTTCCACTTGACTAGATATTCTTCATTTGTCCTATTCCTTGTGCTTCTACCGACATGACTATCCAGTATGTCTTCAATATTCTTGGTATCTGAACTACTTTTTAGAATACTCCACTGTGCCGCTGTGATCTCATCTTCAACACCTCCTTCATGATACTCTGTCAAATCTACAATGTTAAATACTAGTGAAATATTCAACTTTTTAGGCAATTCTACCTCAAGCATTTCTTGAATCATGCTTCTTCAATATCTTACATGGCCCAAAATTCTTCATTTTTAAATTGTTATATGTACCAACTGGAAATCGCTCCTTCTGCAAATGAACCATGACTTCATCCCCAACCTAAAATTCCTTATGTCTCCTTTTCTCATCTGCCTTAGCCTTATACTGTGGATTCATTTTGGTAATGTGCTTCCTCACTTCCTCATGGATGATCTTCAAGCATTCTGCAAAATCCTCAGCTTCAGCACTACTTATTTCTTCTTTATCTATCTTTCTCAATTCAGATGCATTTCTTGGACTACTAACATATACAATCTGGAATGGTGATTTACCAGTGCTCCTATTGACAGAATTATTATATGCAAATTCTTCTTGTGGTAAAATCAAATCCCATCTTGTTGGCTTATCTCCAACCAAATATCTTAGCAAATTCCTAAAACTCCTATTCACCACCTCTATCTGTCCATCAGTCTATGGATGATGTGACAAACTAAACTTCAAATCTATCTTCAACTTCTTCCACAACGTATGCCAGAAATATCCAACAAACTTAGTGTCTCAATCTGAAACTATGGTCTTTAGAAAACCATGTAGCCTCACCACTTCTCTAAAAAATAATTCTGCTACATGAATAGCATCATTAGTCTCCTTGCAGGGAATGAAATGTGCCATCTTTGAAAACCTGTCAACCACCATAAAAATTGAATCATGTCCCCAGTGAGTCCTTGGTAAACCAAGAATAAAGTCCATACTGATATCCTCCCAAGGCTTCTCTGGTACAAGTAATGGTTGATATAATCCTGTATTCTGCTTTGCTCCTTTTGCCATTTGACATACTCTACAACTCTGTACAAACTTCTTGACATCTTGCTGCAACTGTGGCCAATAATAATTCTCACTAACCAGAGCAAGGGTTTTATCTC
>MU218723.1:0-45158 GCA_018584345.1 Thuja plicata | reverse complement strand
TTGATGATAATCCTCAATCTTGCTTAGAGAAAATGAGAGAGAAAGCTTCCCTTTTATATGGAATTAGGGCACAATCTTCCAAGGAGGCCTACATAGGAGAATTAAATTCCCATTAAAGCCTTTACCCATAGGAGAGGGCCTAATTTAAATATAATTTAGGAATCAACGCTTCGGAACCCGAAACAGCCGACCCGGAAGTGGGAAATACTTTTTGCAAAGGCCGACCTCCTGAAACTGCAAGACCCCAGGATCTGAACCCTGGGTCAAGGTCAAGGTCGACCCTGACCTAGGTCAGGGTCAAGGTCGACCCTGACCTAGGTTAGGGTCAAGGTTGACATAGACTTGAAATGTCGACCTTGACCCTGAAGCCCAGAATCATCAGTCTGCCATCCAGAATGCAGAAATCAGGAAAAACAGGAGTGGAAAGAGGAACATAACAGGGAGGAAGCCATGTCAAAATTAGGAACCCATTCAAGGCACTTTCCATGACCCCAAACCACTTACTCGAAAGGCTAAACATGTCTACAATGGAAGTGCTTCCATTTTCTGACTATACAACTACAAGCAAAGCATCAGATACATCAGAGGAAAGCAGCACAGGCTTAAATGAAATCAATCAACATCTAGATGGACAAGTGAAATATTTGCAAATAAGTCAAGAGACACAGATGGTAAGAATGATTAATTTCATGAACAATGCTAGACAAAATGAACAAGAGAGAACACTAGCTATTGATGATAGAAGGAAGATTACTGAAAAGCTACAAGAAAAATAGAAAGAAATATAGAGACTTACAAAACATCACCATGAGATTGCAAATCAAATTATTCTTATGAGTCAAGAGGAAAATAGAATGAATATTGAACTCATTGAAAGAATAGAAGCTATCAATGAGCTAAAGGAAGAAAATGAAAATTTAAAACAAGAAATAAGAATTCAGCAGCAACATGAGTAGATAATCAAGAGAGCTGAAGAAAGCAATAAAAGAATGGATGATTTTCTCGATGGACAAAGGGGAGCCAATAAAAAAACAAGACTAGGCTATACCGAGAATGGAGAATCACCTAATCAAGATAATCCAAAGAATCTATATGCATATCCAAGATGAAGAAAGCTAACATGCAATCACTGTGGAAAGCAAGGCCACACATCAAATGTATGTAGAAGCAAAATGAAAGGTATTCATAAATCTATATCTTCATTCATAGGAATTTGTTATAATTGTAACAAGAAAGGACATAAAGCATATGAATGTAATTCTGAGATGAAACAACCAAAGAAGGAATCCTACATGGACAAATATTTTCCTACTTGCAAAATGCATGGGCACATAACTCTTGAATGCTGGAAGAAGAAAAAGCAAGCATGGAATCCTAAAGGTCAATAACCTGCCTATCAACCGAATAGAGTAGGTAACCAGTATGTATGGGATTACAACACTTGGGAAAATTTCACAACATGTGGAAGATTTGGTCACATTTCTGCAAACTATATGAGACAATAGACAAGAAATCCTCGAGGCTAGACTAACCCCGGAGTGGCATGTTTACACTGTCATAAAGTTGGTCATCTCAAGAAATATTGTAGAGACCGAATTACAGAGACCAACACCTTTGCCAATGGAAACACCATTGAAGACATCAGGAAGATGAGAAACAAAATGTGGAGGAAAGCTACAAAAACTGATGAAGCTAGACCGAGCAATGCAAATGGTGACACCTTATCCAATGGATCTGGTGACATCACCACCCCCACCTAAGTAGAACAAGTAAATATGGAACTAAATTTTACCAAGTTATATTTTGCATCAATTTCATTATACATATTTGAAATGCCTAATTATCATGATTATAGATGCACTATGGTATTACTTGTTAAAATCCATGAAAACTATTTCGCCAGTCAATACATACCGAAATGCATCGGTATACATATAAAACTAAGTTGTCTTCACTTACCGAGAATCATCAGTTAAGATGTAAAAGCTAAAGTTGCTAGTGTAAAATGAGATCCATCGATAATCATGTGAGTTGAAAAAGTGGTCTTCATCATACATCGAAACCTATTAGTAAAAAGAAATTTAAAAAGACTGCCCAAAGGATTGCGTTGTCACCGAGAGAGAAGTTAGTGTTTCAACCGATGAATCTATCTTCACACACCAAGGAGTGGTTGAGAATTAATGACTAAACCGAGGTAAAAGTCTATAAATAGATGAATGAAAGGGTTTCATTTGTCACCATCAATTTGAGTGAAGCGACCAAAGTGAAACCAAAGAAAGAAGCAACAAGATTGCGGAGTGACTCCAGCCTGATTCAAAACAATCCAAAGAGATCATTTGTAGCTACAGAGGATAAAGTAAGTACCAAGCATAAACTAAGAACTCTGCTTGTCATTTATAGAAAAGCCTTAATGTCATAAACAATGGGGACCACATCAATAACCGCTAAGATGAAGAGATGAAGAGTATTAAAAAGAACAAGGTCAAACTTATCAAGAATGGTACCTATGAGGAACTACATTATAAGATATGCCCAAAAGTTGCCTCACAACCTAACAATGCTAGAGAATTCTCACGAATAGTAGCTAAGGTTTTTCTTGTTAAAGACATGTGAGCATACATACACTGCAAGATTGTAGTGTTTGGCGATCTGGAGGTAGAGAAAGCTTTCAAGAAGCTATGCAAAGATGATGGGAATATAAAAGAAGAGAAAAAAACACATCGAAGTAAAAGGGCTCACAAATGCTCTATGGTTCCCGAAGGTATTCAGGACCAAGTGGATTTGGTTAGTAATGAGTAGGATCCATGACCGAAAGCTATGGTTGGATGAGCCTAAACTGATAACATGAGATGTTATTCATGTTGTCACCAGTTATCCTATAACCAATAAGGTAAAGGCATTGAAGCACCCACCTAAGGCTGATATTGAGAAGAACACAGCAGAAAAATGTGATGGAAGAGGACTTAAGGTATCCACCATTACAGATGATGAACTAAAATTTGGAGCATGTATCTTAGGATAGAAGTTCTTTCAGGAAAGTAGGATGAACAACATTGCATCTAGAGTAGTCTATACAACATATAAGATTGTAAAGAAAGGAAATCAGTTGGATCTATCTGAACTTCTACTCAAGCAGTTAGAAGAGAACTTGAAAAATATCAAAAATGCAAAATCAAATTCATGTAAGTTTGGTTCACTTATTATGTGCATATTCTTCTACTTCCAAGAATATTTTCAATCAATAGGAAATGTGCAATGGGACACAACTAAACTAGTAACCTTATAGATTAGTGAGTTTATAAAATCACTACAAGATAATTTTGAGTCAGTAATGGATGAGTACTTTGCTGGATTCAAGGAGAGAATGTAGAAGAGATTAAGGATCCCTTAGCAGTTAATTGAGAAATTTAGAACTGAAATATGTTTTATGGTAGATACTGATTTCACATATATCAATCTTGTACTAAGAACAACATGGATATCTTCACTTAACTATGAAGTGATCAAACATCTAATGCAATTTATGCAAAAATAAATGATCCAATAGATAAATCACAACCCAAGTTTGGCACATATGAAGAAGCCAAAGAAAGAATCAAAACTGGCTTGGTTGTGAAGAAGATTGACAGGAAGAATGATAAGATGGTCAAGAACTTAAAGAAAAGACTATCAGTTACAGAAGAAGAAATTGAAAAGATAGAGGAAACTGAGGGACAGTCACCTATCAATGAAGCTGAGAAGGAGAGTGAATCTAAGTCTACAGAGTCAGATACACCATTACCTCCACCAGCTATGAAGCCTAGGACTACAACTACTACAAGGAAAAGGAGTCAAAAATCAAAGGACACAAGTCCTTCACCATTGAAGAAAGGTCAAGTAAGGACCTATAAGAGAAATCCTCCAACCAAAAAGTCCAAAGCACCAAAGAGGAGAAGGAAGCTAATCCTAAAAAGGGGAGACATGGAGGACATAAAGAAAGATAAATCTGTCCAACCAGAAAAGAAAAATATTCCTAAAAATATTGATGAGATATGTGAATCAATTGCACAAAGAGGTGGCTTAACCGACACCAAGGTAAGAAAGTGGCTAACATTGGAGCCACATCAGCAGAACAAGGTCAAGGAAGAATTGATTAAAGCAATGATTAACTTTAAATATGTACAGGTACAATTTGATGCAAGAATGTTGAAAGCACTACAAGAAAGACTATCTTCAAGATGGACTTATGAATTAAAGAATGAAAAGGAGATAAGGGAAAGAGTCCTATTTTCTCTTTTGCCTTCCGAGTAAAAAAATGGAATAAATCTAGGAGATGATGGAGAAACATACAAAGGAGTTCTCACCCAAGATGAGAGCTTACAAATTTCTATAGGGAAAGCTTATAGAGGTAGAAAAGGATAGTAATAAAATTTGGTGTAAAATAATCAATCAACCTACTGAGGAGGCAAATCCTGAACATGTTACCACAATAGATAAAGATGTCACAATAGTAGAACTGGACAAAGAGGAATTGGACACAACATGCAACAATAATATGGATGTTGTAGATGAGACATGGTCAGACAATACTGTGGACAATACTATTATTGACATCACCGATGATCCAACAAATGAGGTAAATAAAGATGAAGATGTCACTATTGTCAAAGACCAAACCGACAAACTAGACTCTACAATTGATGTTGCACATGTTCATATACTGGGCTAGATGCCACTATTGGTTCAAGCCATCAATATTATCTCACAAAAGGAGAAGACCTCCGAGCCCAACGCGAGCATACCCGAGGACAAGGGTAATGAAGAGAAAAAGATACATCTGTAGAAAAGAAGGACACAACCAATGAACAAAATGTCATCGGTGAAGAACAAAAAGATGGAGATACCACCAAGAAAGATGCACAAATGAAATATGTGAATGAAGTGCACAAGGAGATAGATGAGCAAGTAAAGATAGTTGATACCATGCCAAAGGAAACAAAAGGCAAAGCTATAGAAACACCAAAGGTTGCTAAGGAGACATCCTTAGACAATCGTCAGGAAAACACTGAGTAGTAAGAGAAAGGTACAAATACTCAAAAGCCATCTAGTAGCACATCAGACCAAGCAGAGAAGCTGGCTATGGTTCTGCATACATGTGGACCAAAGAAGAAGAAGAGGAAAACAAAGAATAACAAGTTGGAAGTCACACTAGATGAGATAATTGAAATACCAAAATGTGACCCAAGAACATTAGACTTTGAATCTCTCCAAGATTATGGACAAATCTGCCAAAGGAAATAGTTGCAAGAGAAGCTAAAGAAGCGACACCGAGATTCATTGGTACTGGAGAACACAAGGGATATCTTGAGCCAAATAGTTCCCGAAGTTTATATTGATCACAATGCCCCCATTCTAGATCAACTTGCCATCCTCACCGAAGCAATCGCCACACAAAGTGTTGATGCAGAAAAGGAAATTGAGGAGCGGGCACAACATAAGTTTCAATACAAACTGATAGAAAAAATCATCCAAGAAGTGGCTGAAAATAAGGTAAAGATTTGAGAATTATCAGATCAATTAGATCCAATCCTAAGTGAAGCTATTTCATTAATACAAAAGCTATGTACTTTACAAAAGTTTACAAAGGACAATAATTACAAGATTGAAAAGATCGAATCTGATCTAATGACAAGTGCACAAAGTCTAACCACTGATGCAAATGAAATCAAATTGAAGTATGAGAAGATCATTGAGATAAAATGGTTAAGATAGGAACTTTGGGAAGTAGAATCACAGTTTAGGGAGGAAGTTACATAGATTTAGTCCATACTGTTACCGAACCTCACACTTCTATAAACTAACCTAAGTTGAGCTAGGAAAGTTATTTCCACCCCTAAGATGTATGTAGCAGACAACATCTATTACATGCATGCACATATACCATTGGAGAATATGGCTCTTGAACATATCAAGGAGAAATGGGAGAAGATGATAGAGGAAATGAAGTCCTCACACTCTCATATTTTTGGTAAGCTATAGGTATACACCTTTTCCCTTACTATTAAAAAAGGGGGAAAAGTAAATTGATATGTACAAAGATCAATAAAAGGGGAAAAGGAAATAATATGTATAGAGACAGAGCATATAGTAAAAGGGGGAAAAGTAAAAGTAAAATGAGGAGATAGTATAAAGACAAAGTTTACATACACATATACTATATACTATACTGACATATGCATAGGGGAGTCATGAAATGACTAAGGTAATATACAAGGTGTTCATACTATATTTTGTTAGTATTCTGCACATATGAGTTTTTGATACTAATGTCAAACGGGGAGATTGATAAACATAAAGTTTTTCCATTAGTATGCAATGAAAAAACAAGTTGTTTAAACCATTAGTTACACTATACCAAAAGTCAAGTTTTCAATTCAAACCAAAAATGCTAAGAAAAGAGAAAACTGACGACACAATTTTGTAGTGTTAACCAAAAAGTGCAAAGCAAAGATGACAAAGAGGAACCCGATAGGAGTAAATAGACATAGGAACCCAACAAGAAGATACAGTGCAAGTCAAGAGAAGAGAAAAAGGGCAACCTAACAGATAGTTCAACCAGAAACACTGAAAGACAATCAAACTGACTTCAGAGAAAACTGAGCATTAGACACCGAAAGTTAGTTATATCCCAAAAAATTGGATCTGACTTCCACGTCAGATAAAACAATTGTATTCTATTTATAGAGTCTTGATTTGTTTTAAAACCATTACTTAAGCGACAAGAAACATTATTTTAATTAGTCTAACCGATTAAAAACATGTAGACTAGGAGATCAAGGTCACATGTTGTAAACCTTTGATCATAGAGTTAGTTTTGTTCTATGTGAAACTACATTAGGTCAATTTATCTTATAAATAGATGTTGTAATAATTATTTATCAAGGATAAGAGGATGAATGTAGCCAATGATCACATCTATGGATCAGACTGAGAGTTTTAAGAAGTTGAAAAGCAAAAGATGAAATTGGTTATCAAGAACCAAGCACAAAGGCTACCGAGCAACATAGATATTAATCAATCACAATAAGCGATGCATTTATACATGTGAATTGTAATGGATCTATAATAAGAAATAGTTAGATTGCATACACTCAAGTTAATGAGTATTTTTGTCTGCATTCTAACAAGTGTAGAAAATAGAAGAAATCCTTTCAAGGAAGGTGGATTTAACAATCCTATTGTAAATTAGAATACGATGGTTGTGAGTGGGAGCAGAGCATGGGAGCTTGGAACGCAGGATCTGCCAAATTCAAGTTTCAATTTGGGTGGGACTAGTTTGAAGGAGGCAGGACCTTCTAAGAACAGTATGTAGGACAATGGGAAGGACAATGAGAACCAAGAGAAGGATCCTGATGCTAGTCTGGCACCTGGGGACCTGGGTGGGGGACCTAGGACTGATGAAACACATAATTCTTCCAGAAAATGGGCATCCCTTTTTGGATTCAAACCCTCAGGTAAATCTTGTTTACCACCGGTTAAGAACATTTCAAGACCTTCTCAAGGTAGTTTTGCAATAGACATCCCAGACTAGATTATTGATCATTCTATAGCTAGAATGAATAACTCCCTGGTTGGAAGATTTTTAGGGGTTAGACCAAATATTGAAGTGGTAAGGGCCTTCGTATCCCGAAGATGGGGTATGAAAGGGCAAGTTGATGTGGTAGCCATGGAAAAGGGATATATTTTTTTTTTCTCTTGTGAGGAAGATAGAATGAATGTCCTATGCAACAGGCCCTCAATGATTGGGAAAAACACTCTTATCCTCCAGAAATAGTGCCCCAATTTACTCTTCAAGGAGGAAGATGTCAGTCAGGTTCCTGTATGGATCAAGCTCCATGGTTTGCCTCTTGAATACTGGTTGGAGGATATATTTTTATGGATAGCTAACTCATTTGGAGAACTTCTCTCTATAGATAATGTTACTGCTTCTAGGAGAAGACTCACCTATGCAAGGATATGTGTCGGCATTACTGAGGATATTGATATGCCAAAGAAAATAAATCTAAAATCTAAATTGGGATCGTGGGAGCAAGCTATTGAATATGAAACAATCCCTTTTGAGTGTTTTCACTGTAAGGAAGCTGGACATTGTGCAAAGAAGTGCCCGACAAAAGTCATCCCAAAAAATAACAAGAAATGGGTTCCTATAGGGAGGACTATCAAAGCTAGAAGAGAGATAGCTAGGGAAGGCCAACAAAAAGAGAAAAAAGGGACAAGATAGTAAATCTAACACTATTAATAGTTCTCTAATGGGAAATATTGTGATATCCAAACCTATTGCAGGAATTCTTACAAATAATGAGGATCCTAAGAAAGATGGAAATAAGGGACAGAATCAGGATAGAGAAGAAGCCCAAGTGGAAGAAGGGGAGATTACAGAATCAATAATAGTGGATACAGAAGTGGAAGAAATGGAAGATCCTAATGGGGAGAAAAAAGATAAACAACAGGAAGGAAGCCTAAGTCTAACACTCAAGAAGTGATTGAAAATTCTAAAGAGCGGCAAAAACAACAGGATATGGTGGTGAGTCAAGAAACCCTTAATCAATTGGAAATGACTCCTAAGGGGGAAAGAAATCATGAAACTGAAATACCTAACTTGGGGTACCCTACTGAGATAAGCCAAATCCTTGCGGGGGAACAAAGTGAAATGGAAGATGAGAAAGAAACTCAAGGAGAGAAAAAAAGGAAAGAAGGATAAAGAGTTACCAAGCATAAAGGTAGCAACAAGATGTAGTAGGAATGGAAATGTGGGAGCTATTATATCTTCTCCATGGAGGCTATCAAAATAGAAGGTGAGAAATAAAGAGGCCAAAAAGAGCCTTGCGGATGGAAGCCAACGGATTTTAGAGGTAGGATCCTTTGTTAAATCATGAATATTATATCTTGGAATATTAGGGGGCTCAATAATCTCCATAATCAGGACATTGTAAGGAATATGATTAGGGATAATAGACCAAATATTTTTTTGATTCAAGAAACAAAAATGCTCAAGGATAAATTTGAAAATATTAGATTTTTTTAAGAATGGGATAACTTGTGGGGGTTACTCTAATGCTTCTTTTGGGGGCATTGCCACTATATGGAATGAAGACATTATAAAATGGGATATTATATATCAAGGTGATAATGTATCTTGTATCAGGTTTAGGCATCTGAAGGATAATACCTCCTTGGTTTTGACTAATATTTATGCCCCCAATACTAAAAAAGGTAGAGAAGTCTTTTGGAAGTAGCTGTCTTCTTTGATAAATTCCTTTAATAATGAAGAATGGATTGTAATGGGAGACTTCAATACCCCATTAAGAGAAAAGGAAAAAACTGGAGGAAGCCAATCTAATTTGGATAGCAGGATGGACCTCATGAATTTTGTTGACTGACATTTTCTCCATGATATCGAGTTACAGGGAACTGAATATACCTAGACTAATAGAAGACATGGTAAGGACCTCATTCAAGTAAGGTTGGATAGGGATCTCATTAGTAATGATTGGTTTACTAATTACTACTGCTCTTTATCGGCTCATTTTAGGGTGGGATCGGATCATAATCCCATAACCTTTCTGGATGACCCAATTCATAAGAAAAGAAACTTTCCATTCAGATTTGAGAAAATGTGGAATTTGCACCCACAACTTGAACAAATGATAGAGGAATGGTGGAAAATAAATATTAAGGGGACAGCCATGTTCATCCTAGCTAAAAAATTTAAAAATGTCAAGGATAATATCAAATCTTGGAACAAAGAGACTTTTGGCAATATATTTACTACTAAGGCTACTGTCAGTTTAGAGATTAAGGAAATCTAGGAAAGTATCCAAAAGGATGGTTATGCTAATATTTAGGGAGACCAAGAGAATGGGAAGCTGGTCAAGATGCATGACATTATTACAAAAGAAGAAAAATTTTGGAGACAGAGATTGAGAAAGATTTTCTTGAAGGAGGGAGATAGAAATACTAAGTATTTCTTTATGACCACGCTAAAACATGGAATCGCTAAAAGGATTTCTAAGCTCAACATTAGTGGAACTATTTTTAATAATGAGGAGGCAATCAGATTAGGGGCAAAAAACTTCTTTCAAAATTTGTTGTAAGAGGATAGTGAGCTTGACAAGGATGAACAAAGGGAGTTTCTGAAGTGCATTCCAAATATTCTTAATGGAAATCAGAATGTCGGACTCAATGCTATCCCTTCTAACTCTGAGATTAAAAATGTTGTATTTTCTTTTGAGGGAGAAAAATCCCCTGGGCCAGATGGTTTTCCTATGTTCTTCTTCCAATATTTCTAGCATATTATTGAAAAGGAGGTGACCAATGCGGTTAAAGAGAGTTTTGGAACTAGAAAACTTCTGAAGGAGTTGAATGGAACCTTTATAGCCCTTATCCCTAAGAAATAGGGAGCTGATAAGATGGATCAGTTTAGACCTATTAGTTTGTGCAACTTTGTTTACAAAATTATTTCTAAGGTGCTAACTACTAGGATTTTGGCAATTCTCCCTTCTTTGATTTCTTGGAAACAAAATGGTTTTGTGCCTGGCAGACAAATCATGGACTCTATCATTCCATGAAAATGTTCATTCTCTTGTGATGTCTAGGAAGGAGGGCCTTCTTCTGAAACTAGATATGCCTAAAGCTTATGACAGAGTGGACTAGGAGTTTCTAGTGCAAGTCTTGAAGGCTTTTGGATTTAATAAAAAAAGTACTGATCTCATTTTCCAGCTTATTTCTTCAACTACTTTTTTAGTTTTGGTTAATGGGTCTCCTACCTCGTTCTTTAAATCTTCAAGGGGATTAAAATAGGGGGATCCCATGTCTCCTATTCTATTCATCCTCATGGCTGAATGCCTGGGAAGGTATATGGAAAATCAGGTGAGGAAAGGAGACATTAAAGGGTTATACCCATCTTTGGAGAACCGAGTTTTCTCTCATCAGCAGTTTGTTGATGATTCGGTATTTATGGGAGAAGCCTCGATTAAAAATCCTAGCAATATTAAGAAAGCCTTGACTAATTATGGGAAAGCTTCTAGACAGATTATAAATTGGGGAAAGAGTTCAGTGTATCTCTTCAATGTCCCCGACAAAATAAATATGAAAATCATAAGGATTTTAGGATGTGATATGGGGACTATGCCTGGTAATCATCTTGATCTCCCTCTCTGTTTGGACCCTCCTAATACTTTTTGGAGCTCCTTAGCGGACAAATTTCATAGTAAACTTGCGGGATGGAAAGGGATGCTGCTAAATCAAGTGGGTAAAATCCAGATTCTTGGAGCAACCCTCCAAGGTATCCCTTTTTATGCTTTGAGCTTTTTGAAATTCCCAAAAAAGTTTGTTGAAGCTATTGAAAAAATTCAAAAATAGTTTCTGTGGAATGGGATGGGAAAAAAAAGGATAGCGCTTATAGCCTAGGACAAAGTTTGCTTTCCAATCAAGAAAGGTGGCTTAGGGCTAAGAATAATTAAGAACTTGAATAAGAATCTCCTTACTAAATTAATATGGAGATATTATAACACAAAAGGAGAATGGACTCTTATATGGGATAACAAGTATAATAAGGATAGGCCTAATCTTGACGCCTTTCAGAATGAGGACAGGGAGAGGGTTGGATCCTTCATATGGAAAAATGTTATGAAAAATAAATCCAGAATCAAAAAAGGAATTAAGTGGAAAGTGGGTAATGGTAGCAAGGTTATTTTTTGGGAAGATGAGTGGCTTCTTCATTCCCCACCTCAACGAATGCCCTGAATGATGTATCTTTGAGAATCAGTGTAAAATTATTTTTGGAAGAAAAGTTGAAGACTATTGGGAAAGGGATCATTAGAAAGATTTATCTATCATTGATATAAGACTGGGACATCTTAACAAAATTCTCAACTCAATCAATCTGATTGAGGAAGAGGATAGGATTGTTTGGAAACATAGTACCGATGGTAATTTAACTGTCTCTTCTCTATACCATTTGGAGTTTGAAGACCTCATTCCTAAAATTAATGTTTTTTTTTTCTGGATAATGATGCACAATAAAATTTTGACTACTGACAATCTCAAAAAAAGAGATATGACTATTGTTAACACGTGATACCTTTTTAAGGAAGAGGAGGAAAGTGCGGGACATATCTTCATCCACTGCCCCTTTGTTAGAAAGATATGGGATCTCTTTTTCCAGATCCTTAATATTGAGTGGGTTTTTCCTGATAATCTGGAGAGTCTTTTTAAATCTTGGATCTATCCTACAAAGCATGACACTATTGTTAAGATTTGGAATTTTGTCCTCCCCCATGTTCGCTGGGGGGTGTGGAGAGAAAGAAATGATAGAGTGTTCAGAGATAAGATGAATAGTGAGAAGGAGGTTTTCTTTAAGATTAAGAGAGCCATAAAAGAGAATCTTATGTTACAGGATAAAGTGTTGGAACCTATACAAGAGAATGATATTACCCTGTTCAAAAATTGGAAAATCAATGGAAACTCCAAAAAAAAGGATAACAAAGCAAAAAGAGAGGATGCTAGATAGGGTTGTCCCCTGAAGGGATGGAAAAAAATCAATTTTGATGGTGCCTCTAAGGGAAACCCGGGGGTGGCAGGATGTGGCATTGTCATCAGAGATGAAAATGGTGTCTATACATGTATAAAAGCTATCCCCATTGGTAATCAAACGAATCATCTTGTAAAAGCTTGTGCAGCTCTTTAGGGTCTTATTTTAGCTAAAGAAAAAGGTAGCACTAAAGTTTGGTTAGAAGGGGATTCTCTCAACATAGTCAGATGTTTAAATAATGACACTCCCGCTTAATGGACTATTTATAATATTATTAAAAAATAAAAAGATATTATGCGCTCTTTTGAAAAATGTATTATTACACATAATTACCGTGAGGCAAACGACGTTGCTGACTGGGCAGCGAATACTGCCTATAAGAGTGATGAGGTGGCACAATGGAATGATGGAAATGACTTTCCTATTCAAGTGAAATTATTTCTTGAGATGGATCGATTGACGAGCCGTCATAAAATTATTATAAATGGTAAGTTGTTTTAAAATCATTAATATGGAGGTGATGTGTCATTATTGCCTTTGAAGGTGTAAGTACCCTATCATGATTGCGAGATGGATTTGGCACGCTTTCTGGGTCTTTTGGGATTTGTGTAATATTCATTTTGGCATTATCAATAGCCATTAAAAAAATATTTGTTGCAACCAGAGTAAGAAATTGGGCGGAAATAAGAAAAGGGTTGAGCCTATTAACTGTAACAACTGGAAGAAAAAGCATAGATTTTGGAATATCATGAAAGAGGGTGGGTTGGTTATTTTTCTGGAAAAACTCCATGATAGGAATCCTTCTATCACTAGGATATTCACGAAATCATGGAAAGAGGGCAAGATCTTGGATGGCAACCAGTATATGGAGGTAACAGAGGAGATCATTGCTGAAGCTACGGGAATAGGTATGGATGGAATTAAGTTTTATAGAGATAGATTGATCTCGGATAAAGCTTGGGATACTTTCCTAGAAGATGAGAAGGAAAAGAATAGACTGGTCAAGATTGATGCTTCTTACCATAATCTGAAGCGCATTTCCAGACCCTGGAGGTATGTCCTTTATGTGATCATCAGCTATGTCACTCTTCATGGTAGATTTACTAGGGCGTATGGGAACCATTTCATGTTATTAAACCATTTTAGGCACAAGGTTAAAGTCAATTTACCTTACTATCTGCTTAGTTCATTAGATGCTACAATTTCTAGTTTACAGAAAGACCCGAAGGGGGATCATGCATCCCACCAAGGGCTTATGCTTCTCATATGTGAGATGCTAAAATCTAAGAAAGTGGAAAGGCCTTTAGGGAAGAATATCTTGAAGAAGGAAGAATAGACTAAAGGGGATGAAGATGATAGTATGTATGGGGAAGAAACATAAATTCAAGAGGAGTCCAAAGGGTTTAGAACCCCTAAATCTAATAGAAAGGGTGTTTCAAAAAACCAGAAGAAACCCTACTCTGAAGGATCAGAAACAGAGAAGGGTAGTGATGAGGAGATTAGGGAGGGAAGCAGAAAGAAAAAGGGTAAAAAGATAACAAAGAAGAAGATTTAGATTGAGGAGTTGGAAACAAAGACTGATATTAAGGAGGAGAAAAAGGAGGATAAAAAAAGGAAATGCAGGGAGGGTAAGGAAAAAGTTAAAATTACCCGTAAGAGTAGCCACTCTAGCAAGAGGAGAATTAATGTTTCCTCGGATGAGGAAGATTTAAAGGATAATACAGAGGAAAACATGGAGGATAAGGAAAAAGGGGATAACTTGTGATATGAAGTATCACCTAGCTCATGATACAGAGTATCACATATCACATAACTCATGATATGAAGTATCACCTAACTCATGGTATAGAGTATCACATATCACATAACTCATGATATGAAGTATCACCTAACTTGTGATACAGAGTATCACATATCACATATTTCATGATATGAAGTATGACCTAACTCATGATACAAAGTATCACATATCACATAACTCATGATTTGAAGTATCACCTAATATGTGATTCCAAGTTTTACATATCACCTAAAATGTGATATGAGGAATCACCTAACATGTGATACCAAGTTTTACATATCACCTAACACATGATATGATGAATTACCTAACACGTGATACCAAGTTTTACATATCACCTAACACATGATATGAGGAATCACGTAACACGTGATACCAAGTTTTACATATCACCTAACACGTGATATGAGGAATCACCTAACATGTGATACCAAGTTTTACATATCACCTAACATGTGATATGAGGAATCACCTAAAATGTGATACCAATTTTTACATATCACCTAACATGTGATATGAGGAATCACCTAACACGTGATACCCAATTTACATATCACCTAACTTGTGATATGAAGAATATAATATGCTCAAGAACATTACATTCTTCTTATATACCCCTATTATGGTATGTGCACTGACATTACATCACATAATTTCTACCATAACGAATTATGGCATATCCATGAATACAGACGATACCAAGTCAGCATGATATCCATTTTTTAAGATCGTCACCTTATAATGTTAAATACAAGTGTTCATTAACCAAAAAGTCATCACCTTTTAAAAATGTACACATGATGGGTGGGCCCATAAAGTCATGGAGTCACACACATGATATCCACCTTGACTCATCTCAGAGGGTGGATCCACTATGGCTCATCCTAGAGGATGGAAACAAGGGCTCTCACCTTAGACTTTTATCTCAAAGAGAAGAATGAAATAACATACAAAATTATAGATCATAGATGTTGAAACTCCTTTTCATCTAAGGCTTCATTCTCTAATATACCACGTTTATCTTGAAAGTACACAACCTTCTCTCTAGAAAGAAACTTGGTGAGAATATCATCCATCTATTTTGTAGTGATAAGCTACCTTGAATAGTATACTTATGTAATATATCTCCTATATAATTTGTATCACTCTTGTTGAACCCCATGCCATCTAGGAATGTCATGATGGAGGAGTTCACATAAAAGGCATTTCATCCCTAGTCCTACCATAGTCCTCTGATTGTAAAAACCATATCCATTGTTGACTCCCTCTAAGCCAATATGACCGAATTCCTTGGAGATCAGAATGAATCAGATCCTCTAAATGATCCCTTTAAATTTTGAGGTCTTGCAACAACCTCATGACCCCCTTGTCCAAGGTTACTTTTAGATGAAGCATCTGACTCCCTCTGAATCTAATATCAACCTTCTACGAGCAAATCATGTCTTTTTTCTTTAGTCTACATTAAGCTCTTTTCTTGAATTCTCTTTGATCCAACAACTTATCCATCTATCTAGGATATTATAATATTATGACCTAAATATCTACATTAAAGCCTTCTAGCCCACATATATAGAACTACATCATTTGAATTACAATCCTTTGGCTTTTCATAGTTTCCTAGTCACTAGGGAAACCATCTCGATATGGCCTACCCTTCTAAATTATAATGATTAAGATCCTTGAAAAATAATTTTGGGAGGTCTTCTAGTATCTCCCTCTGTTACGAAACCATACATGGCCCCAATCATGAAAATATCTTGCTTCAAGAGACTCATAATTTGGTACATCATCATGTTAACCTTTTGATCATAACATTATCTACAGGAGAAATTTCCCATACATAAGTGTACTTTTCTGATTCCAACATGAGTGAATGTAATAAACTATAGATTTATCCCCAGGCTTGGTAACAACAGACTTTCATGATAATGTTGCTCCCTTCTGAAGTAGATATCAATCTTCTGAGATCCTCATCCAAATTTTCCTCTGAAGTGTCAAACTCCCTCTGAATCTGATATCAATCATCTTTTCCTGCAAGAGCATCCCCAGAAAAGATCAAGGAAAGGAGGTCTTATAGTACATATAGAAATCTAGATGAGAGAGAGAGAGAGAGAGAGAGAGAGAGAGAGAGACTACAATGAGTAGATAAATGTAATATTCAAGGATAATAAATACTTATCTTCACATTAACATCATTGACACAAGTTACTTCAATGAAGGTCCATATACATCAAATCATAAAGCACTTTCTGAGATTATTTGAGAGACATCCCCCCTTTGAATCATCTCCCCACCAAGGATGATTCAAATGGGAATGTAGCATTGGTTATGATCCTCCCCCCACAATGTACAATTCACACTCTTACATCATTGAATAATTCTTATGTCCTCTTTTGAAATGACTTGATTGCTCCAATAAAGGTGACACTCTATAATTAACTCTTTCTTTATAGAAAGAGACACCCTTCCTTGAATATGTTCTTCTTTGTTAATGTTGGACCATGATCATAAAAAATTAATATATCTCTTTAATGAAATATGCTTTTAGGAATTTCACATAGAACTGTATACAGTCTGTCATAAATTTTGAACCCTACACTTTCTCTCCAATCTCTCTGGTGAGATTCTTCAAAATTTGTTTTTTGCCAACATATCTAAAATTCAAAAAAATCCAGCAGTGGATTTGTGAGATATGATCCCTATAATGAGACTATATTTTCTTAGATAGTCACACATTCACCATCAACAAACTACTCCCTTACATTTGCAGTCTGGCTCTGATACCATGTTAAGTTTTAGGATAGCTGCAAATGTAAAAACACTGCCTAGATTGTATATGGTATGTGTTTTCCAAATGCAACAATCTATCTTTCTTTTATATTAGGAAAGAGGCTAGGAGAGACATACCCTTCAAGGGACATGTCTATTCAATATAAATTAATTAATCTTATAATGTTTCATCAATCAATTATTAATTTAGAATAATAGATTTAATATTGAATATTAAATCTCATATGATTAGTAATAATATAATATATATTATTATTAATCAACTTATAATATATGTATTCTAAATGATCATACACATGAAGCTACAAACATACACAATCATATCCCTCCTTCCATTCTTCTTTTGACTTTGTTTAGATCTCATGATTAATAATTCAAATCAATCAAATAATGTCTTCAATGGTTCACTTCAACAAAAAATGCTCAAGGATGCTCCCAATCCTTGAATCATTCTCATTGTGAATATAATAATGCATCAACAAGACAAAAACCAAAAAAATCTTTAGAATCTATCATTTTGGATCATATTGTTGGTTCATTGATGCTGCAGTAAACTATTATTAGTAAAATAAAAAAAATACTAAAAACCAAATGCGACTGCACTTTGAAACAGGCTGACGTTTTATTTTTGAAACGTCACCCCATTTTGTAGAAGGATCTCGTTCCTCAGAAAATGAATCCCGCAACATACACTTCAAGAATGGGGCAAAGTTCTGTTAGCGGGATCCCATTCCACAAATTTTGAAATTTCCCCACAATTTTCTTTGGGTTTAGCTTTGGAAATGGCTTGTCAACCGACCTTGAGTTTTGGAACTAGTTTGGCATGAATGTTGGAGGCTATTTCAATCTATAGATTCTAAACATGTAAATTATTTATTTATTTTTATTACTTTTTCTAATTTTCATTGATTTTCTACTGAAGCAGGTCTACAAACTAGTCGAGAACAGGACGTTTTGTTATTTTAATAACTTTTTTATTTGAAAGTTTCTTGCAAAAAATTAAAATTATGGCTAATAAAAAAATAATTAAAAAACTTTATTCACTAAAAAAATACAAAAAAATATTGTCATCAATATTAACTGAGCTATGTACCACTCCCCAAAAGACTTCAGAGAAATAGTTTCATTTGGATCAAATTTTGCTTGTCGTACGCGGACCTAGTATGGTCCTGAAATAAGGACTTTTAAAATGTGGGTTTTAGTAATGCCTATTAAAAATAAACAATTTTCATGTGGGTATTAAAATAAATTACATATTTGGAAAGTAAACTTCAAATACTATAACTTATATCACTGACGTTTTCACAGATTCAATCTCTAAGTGCTTCAAATATTTAGCTCAAAGAAGACAAACTTGAAAAAATAGGAAAAACAGTTCCTCTTTTTGGCCAAAAAGGTGGACTCAACTTCTTGCTAACACCCAAGAACAAAATATGGGTTGGGTTAGGTACGAGAAAACATGGGTGTGAATATGTTTACATAAGTAAATATAATCAAGTCATATATTAATATGGGAATATATGAAGACAAAAATATGGACTGGGATAGATGTGTAGAGATATATGAGCACATATGTTTTATAAGGGGACCCAATTTTATATGGAATAATTCCATTTAATATATCAGTGTGTTATGATACTCTCCTTGAGAAGAAAATTGCGCATGTATGCAACTTTTATGGATATATAAAATTACAGTTTCTAAATATGTAAAACTTTATATTTTTAAAATATATACTATTTAAAAATTTGAAGTTACAATAAAAGAAATTAAAATTTATATGTTTAACTTTAAGTATAATTAATAAACCTTTCTCAAAATGTTATAATTACTATAAAATATAAGTTAGTGGAAAGAAAAAGTCTTAATTAAATAAAGAAAAGTATTAAAGTATGATGTGATTTCATATATAGTATGTTGTAATCAACTATTAACATCTTGATGTGATTCCATAGTGAGAGCCTCACGAATTCCTATATTAATCTATGGGTAGAAATGAATAACTAAAAGGACAATAGTTAAAAGTTTTCAATTATAAAAAATAAAGTAAAGTGGAAGGGGAATATATGGTAAGTAGTCAAGGGTAATTAATTATAACAATTCTTTTTAAATAGTCTACATCCATTGTATGTTATCATTCGTTTGAAGCATACTTCTGAGTCTTAAATGTATCATCTTTAGAATACTAATCATTACTCTCAACAAAGTAAACAAAATAATCAGATGAAAACATTTATTAAAAAATAAGTACGTAAAAACCTTTATAACAAAAGCAACACTAGCATATTGTTAAATATGTAACAGTTTCAATCCACCCAAAGCTGGAACCGCAGGGGATGAAAAGATTCATTAGAAAATAAGAACATCATAATATGTATTTCTTACTTCGAGAAACCACACTACAATACAATATTGCCGTAGTTAATCAGGAAATCAGCTTCGAAAATAACTATCTTAAGCGTGATGCACTCTCACTTTCTGCAACTGTAGTCTAATGAAATCCATACGCTCACTCTTCGAAAGACGCCTGCAATAGGTCAAAGTTTACAGGCTAAATATTATCACAAAATAATGATTAACGGACCGAAACGGAAAAGACGATCTCCCTGTAATTAAATTTACCTTGCCTGACACAGCAAACTCGGCTCCAAACACATCGTTCAACACAGTTTTGGAAACCAAAGACGCCTCCAGAATCTCCAACGCCTGAAACAAAATGTTAACATTTTACCTAAATTGAATCGAATGAAAAAAAATCTAACATTTTACCATAAGTTAATACAGCAATAAATTTGACCCAAAAAGATGAAAAAATGAAAAAACCTCTGACCTTTTTGTGATCAACAATTGCAGTCCGCTCTTCAAGTTCTGTTAAATCTTTAATATTGAGCTGATTGAGTAACGTTATACTGGTGATAGTTGAACTCCCTTTTATCTTCAATTCGTCGGTTATTATAAATGTAATCATCTCCTTCACATAACCGCCATTCCCTTGCCCTGCAGTTTGGCTGCTGCTTCCGCCGCCCGGGTTGACATTGACACTCTGTTTAAGCTGAACAAGGCGGTTTATACGTTCTCCGCAGATACATAGATCTTCGAGGCTTGTGCTGATATTGTGAGTGCCTGAACTATGCGAATAACAGCAGACGTAATACTTTCCACCTTCAATCCTCAGAGAGTTATTAGAGTAGGTGGTAATAAATTTGGGGTCAAGCAGCTGGGATTTATCCGTGCCCATAAACTGAGAAGGCAGTTTTTCCATGCTATCATAAAGGTTGGAGACAGAGCCAACTCTTGTAGCAGATTCGGATTCATTTAGTAATTTGAGGACAGAACCCATGGGCATAGAAAGGAAACTGAAGAGAAAATCAACAAAGTCTTTTCCAGCCTCTGCATATACGATGCGTTGAGTTTTAGTATTTATGAGAAAGCGTACATTCATGGCTTCAGAGCTCTTCTCTGCCATTTTTAAAGCAGGGAGGTAATAACAGAATAAAACAGGAACGGGAGAAAATTTTAGCTCGGATTTAGGAGAGCTATAATTTTTTGGTAGATCGAAATATCGCAGGTTAGAGTGATCTGATTTGAGAGAATTGCTTTAAAGCCAATAATTGATGCAACAATTTGGCCCCTAAACTAAAGGCTGGTGAAGCCTTTAATAATTAGTTATAATGACGGTGTCATTTCTTCACAACATCCTGCACAATATGTAACCCCTCTTGCCCCCCTCGCGCCTAACACCTTTTGTCAATTACAATTGTCAAACAAATGCTTGATGTTTTCCAGAGAGATTCGTACTTGTTTTTCTTTCACGAAGATCTCCGCAATCTGAAAGAAAAAGTGTGGTTAAGGTTGTTCTCAAGAAAATATTAAATCAAGCATCTTAATATTTCGTATAGAAAAAAATTGAAACCTAATTTACATCAATTTAGATGTGAGATCCGATGGGGAAATGATATAGGTTGTTTATGTCCTTATGATTGGTGGAGACAAAATGATATTATATAAAGAGTACTTAAAAGAAGAGGGGGGCAGATAATACATATTGTTTGTTTTCTTTAAAGTTGGTGGAGAGGAAACGATACTATGATAGTACTTAAGAAGAGTGGACAAATAATATTATAGACCATTTAACCATGACATTATTTGATGTATCAATCTATATTATGTAGTCGAAAATTATAAGTAATAGATATTTTGAGTATTTTAATAATAAATTATAGAAAGTAAAAGTAAAATAAATTGGGTTGGCTTGATGAATGAAGAATGAGCACAAATAGAGGAACATTATGTATTATTTTCTTACTTTGACCTAAAAGCATGATTTTTATGCTATAAGAATGTATTAAGTTTTGTATTAATTATTAGTTTTGCATTAGTAATAAGTGTTGAACACTAGGTGAATTTTTTATTTTAGAATTTTATATAAAGATGTGGAGTAAAACAAGTTAGTGGAAGGAGAATAAGAATAAGAATAAGAAAAAAACTTTAAATGTAAATTTTTTAAAAAAAGTTAGTGGTTAGAGAATAAATTTGACTAATTGTACTCAACATTTTGTAACTGACTATTAAAAGCATGATGTGATTTCATAAAGAGTCCCACAAAAATTAGCATGTTGTAATCAATTATTAAAAATATGATGTGGTTCTAGAGAGAGCCCCACAAAGATTCTTATATTTAATTACGACCAAGAATGAGAAATAAAAGAAAGAGAGTAAAAGTAAAGTCTTAATTATTAAAAAAAAAAAAAGTAAAGTGGATGGAGAATATATGAAAAAGACAATCAATTATAATAAATAAAATATCTTTTAAAAAAACATCTACATCCATTGTATGTTATCATTTTCTCAAAAAAAAGATAAACAATTATGATAAATTAAATATATTTTTTTTTAAATGTCTACATTCCTTATATGTTATCATTCTTTTGAACCAATCTTGAATACACCATATAATGCGACAAAGTAAACAAAATAGTTATATTTGTTCCATACTTGGAGAAACCACACTACTATACTCTCTTGTTATAGTTGGGAAGAAAGTAGCCTTTTTTTTTTTTTTTCTTACTTTTCATTTCAAGCAACATGGCTTGAGACTCATTTTGGATGCCTTCCTTAGTATGGGATGGTCTTTATATGAAATATTATAGATATTGTAGGTTTTCATATATTTTAATATTAATCAACACTATCTCAACTTTGGCCTTTTGTTTAACAAAAAAAAAAATTGAGTACAAATAGAAAAAAGAATATAGAATATTTGTTTTGATATAAAAACCATGATTTTTATGCTATAAGAATGTATTTGGTTTTTCTATTAATCTACTCAAAGTAATAATCAAATTTTGAACATTAAGTGAACATCTTGTTTTAGGAATTTTACTATACTTGCTTTTGATTAAGTAAAATAGGGTTTAGTGGGTGCCTGAAACCCGAAACAATGCGAAAGATTGGAAACAAATCCAAGCCAAGAAAAACAAAACCAAGAAACAAAATAGACCAACATAGGGCCACAGAAGCTGGTTTTGAAGGGACCCTAGAACCCTGAATAGCGAGGGAAAGAGAGAAAAAAAACCTCCCCAACCCAAGGGAAAAAACAAAAAGTTCCCAAACAAAAGGTAACAAACCACAAAGCAAAGGGCTATCAAGGTTTACATTTAAGCCCGCCCTTGTGTGATCGTAAGTGCATATCAAAGGAGGGCGTGGGCAGCTTCAATTTCTTTCCTTTAACTTTTATCCATCCATCCCCCACCTTCTCAGTTACGCTCTACCAAGCCAGCTAAGAAACATCATTGTCCACACTAGCAAGGGTAGCGTCACCACCACACCCCAGATCCCCACTTGGAGGAATAGGAGCAACAGAACCCATAGCACTAGCTAATGGGACAGTAGAAATAGAGACAACAACATCCTTATCTGAAGCAGCACCATCTACCCCCCGAAATGACAACATCACCCTCCAAAACCAAGACAACATCAGGAGCAGCAACATCCTTAGACACTTTATGAACCGTATGATGCTGGTCAGTAGCCCCTATCCACCACGAAGGTGATTTATTCATTTCAACCCTCTCAAATGAACACTGAGAAGCAACATGGCCAGTCTTGTGGCATATCCAACAATGAAATAGAGTTCCCCCATAATCCAGAGTCTGGGTCGTGGGACCGAATGGAGAAACCAGAGTAACCTTTTCAGGAAGACCCTTAGAAGCGTCAACTTCCACAAGGATGTGAGCATATGTGTGATGAAGAATGTCAGAAGAATGCGAGTCAACTATCTAAAAATCCCTAATGGCCTCCCCAATAG
This sequence comes from Thuja plicata, assembly GCA_018584345.1. Taxonomy (NCBI): domain Eukaryota; kingdom Viridiplantae; phylum Streptophyta; class Pinopsida; order Cupressales; family Cupressaceae; genus Thuja; species Thuja plicata. The sequence continues at coordinate 21,689 of MU218723.1, read as the reverse complement.
CTTCTATAATAGAGTCCATCCATAGATGAAGGGGGAGATGCGGGAGTCTCACCCAAATGGGTTTTTTTTTTAAAAGACTCGGTAAGAGGATCAAAATCCTTATGCTAGGGTTTGCCCATAAGGGGAAGGTTTCATCTTCCCAAGTCAAGCACCATTCACACATAATGATCTTCCTATCTATAGCATTCCCAAACTTTGCTATAAAAAAAACCTTTCCCGCAGGGTATATCTGAACAGTATCAGATATGAGAGGTTCCCAATGCTTGGAAATCTAAGCATGCAAGTTCATTAAAGAGGGCCAAAAACCCCTAAATTTGAAGATGGCAGCATTAGAATAAAAATCCTCCGCATTTGTAATGATTTCATCACCTATTTAAGGTTTCAATTTTACCACAATGGGGTCTCTAACAGAGACATACGTCACTCTAATAGGACGGGGCCTAAGGCTCCCGCTCCTAGTCACTGAGGCTGAAGACTTGGCACCATGAATGTTGGCCTCAAATGCAGCCACATCTGCATACGAAGCCACTCCCCCTGAATGAGCAGTAGCTGGCCGCAACAATGACAACCCAGGAACAACCAGTGCAGCAGACGCATTCCCCACGCCACCATCAAAAGGCCCAACACCATCGGCAAGAGCCTGTGCACCAACAGCCAGGACAGCGCCAGTGGCGGCTGGAGCAGCAGCGTCCGAAGCCCTAAACGCGGGAGCAGCAACAAAATGCATTTCAAAAAATAAAATCAAGAAAAATACTTTTACTATACTTGTTGATTTGATCTTGTTTATTATTTTAATTTATTATATTCTTCCTAGTTATTTAAGCATTAATGTTATTAAAAATATCTTTATAAGAAAATTGTTAAACCAATAACATGTATATAAAATAGTAGGAAACATATTCTTAATCATTTAATCTTTTCTAAATACTCATCAAAATCTAGAATAATTTTCTAACATTAATTGAAGTTTTATAATGTAAATGATGTGCAAATTGATTATAAATCATATGATTATTATACTAAATGCACTCAATTCTTAAAAATAAAAGAACATAGCAATAATTTCTCAACACATTTAGAAAATGTCAATTGAATTTAAATTTAAATATAAAATTGTGAATATAAAAGGGTTCACTATGTGGGCCCAAGTCGAACCTCACTATTATGGACTTGACCAACAATTTATGTGATGAAAACATGTGTGAACTTGTTGACGTTAGTAAATATAATCAAGTCATAGATAAATACGGGAATGTATGAAGATAAAAATATGTATTGAGATAAATGTCATTTCAATATGTTAATGTGTTAAGACTTTCTTACATGTACTCATTTCTCATTGTTATATAATATAACCATTTTTAAATATGTTAAAATTTGTATTTAAAATATATATATTTTATTTAAAATTTGAAGATATGATTAAAAAAGGAAAAATTAAAATTCTATATATTTAAATTTGAATATATTTATAGATACTATATTCTTTTCAATATTATATAATTCTATTATAAGCTAATTTTTCATATGTAAAATAAACTTTACATAAATATCGAATTTCAATGTTGTATAAATGGTCTTATGTAAAGATGTGGAGGAAAATAAGTTAGTGGACAGACTAAAAGTAAAAAAGAAGTCCAAATTTAAAAAAAAAATAAAAACAAAATTTGCTCACAGAAAATAAATTAGACTAACTGTATTTAATATATTGTAACCCACTATTAAAAACATGATGTACATGATGTGATTCAATAGAGAGAGTCCCACAAGAATTGACATGTTGTAATCAATTTATTAAATATATGACATGATTGGAGAAAGAGCCCCACAAGAATTCCTATATTATATTACTAGTAGGAATAAATTAAAGTCTTCAATTATAAAAAGTAAAGTAAGTGGAGGGAGAATATATGAAAAAGACAATCAATTATAATAATTCTATACTTTTTTTAAATCAGGTCTACATTCTTTCTATGTTATCATTCCATAGAGAGAGTCCCACAAGAATTGGAATGTTGTAATCAATTTAGTAAAAATATGACATGATTGGAGAAAGAGCCTCACAAGAATTCCTATATTATACTATGAGTAGGAATAAATTAAACGAAAAAGAGTAGAAATAAAGTCTTCAATTTAAGAAAGTAAAGTAAGTGGAGGGAGAATATATGAAAACAGAAAATCAATAATAATAATTCTATATTTTTTTACAAAAGGTCTACAATCCTCCTATATTATCATTCTTTTGAACCAAACTTAAATGCTAGATATAATGCTAAATGTGTACGATTATCTCTTTTATCTTTAAATTTCTAACCATTACTCTCAACAAAGTAAACAAAATAATTATATAAAATCATTTATAGCAACAACAACAACCAATAAAAAAATAAAAAAATTTCAGAAAATCTATGGAAGCAACACTAACATATTATTAAATATGTAACACTTTACAATCCACCCTATAGCTGGAACCGCAGGGTATGAAAAGAGTCATTAGAAAAAATAGAACAGCATAGCATTTCTTCCTTACAGAACCCGCACTGCAATGTTGTCTGTGCAGTTGGGAAGAATGTAACTAACTATCAGGAAAAACAAGCTTCTATATTAACTATCATATGCTAGGAAAGATAAGGCAAATTACTCCTAATTTTTGGATTTCTGATAAAATCCCCTTTATCTGAATGTTGATGCACTGTCACTTTCTGCAGCTGCAGTCGGATGACATCCATACACTCATTCTTCGACAGACGCCTGCAATAGGAGATCAAAGTTTACAGTCTAAATATTATCACGAAAGAATGATTAGTGGACGAAAACGAAAATGACGATCTTTATGTAATTAATTTTACCTTGCCTGACAAAGGAAACTCAGCTCCAAACACATCGTTCAAAACAGTTGTGGAAACCAAAGAGGCTTCCAGAATCTCCAATGCCTGAAAAAAGAAAATGTTAACATTATACTGAAACTTAATACATCAATAAATTTTCCGCCAAAAAATTGAAATAAAACAGAAAACCCTGACCTTGTTGCGATCTACAATTGCAGTCCGCTCTTCTAGTTCTGTTAGATCTTTAATATTGAGCTGATTGAGTAACGTTATAGTGGTGATAGCTGAACTCCCTTTTATCTTCAAGTCGTCAGTTATTATAAATGTAAGCATTTCCTTCACATAACCGCTATTGCCTTGCCCTGTAGTTTGGCTGCTGCTTCCGGTGGCGTTGGCATTCTGCCGCAACTGAACGAGGCGGTTGATAGGCTTTCCACAGACACATAAATCTGTGCTGCTGGTGCTGATATTGTGAGTTCTTCCTGTATCTCGCGAATAAGAGCAGACGTAATAGTTTCCGCCTTGAATCCTCAGAGAGTTATTAGAATAGGTGGTTATAAATTTGGGATCAAGCAGCTGGGATTTATCCGTGCTCATAAACTGAGAGGGAAGATTTTCCATGCTGTCATACAGATTGGAGACACAGCCAATTTTCCTATTGGACTCCAATGCATATAGCAATTTGAGGATAGAACCGATGGGCAGAGAAAGGAAACTGAACAGAAAATCAACGAACTCTTTTCCAGCCTCGGCATACACAATTCGTTGACTTTTAGTATTTATGAGAAAGCGTACATTCATGGATTCAGAGCTCTTGTCTGCCATTTTTAAAGAAGGAAGGTAATAATAGAATAAAATACCAACAAGAGAAAAATTTGGGCCGGATTTAGGATAGGGAGAATTCTCTGGTAGATCGAAATATAGCAGGTTAGAATGATCTGATTTGAGATAATAGCTTTAAAGCCAATAATCAATGCAACTATTTGGTGCCTAAAATTAAAGACTTAAGGCGAGAGATTGGGATTTGGCCCTGCTTATACAGTCCAAGTCTGCTGAAACTGTTAATATCTACAATGACGACATCCTTTCTTTGCAATATCCTAGACAGTACGTTACCCCTCCTCCCGCCTCACACCTTTGTAAATTATAACTAGCAATTTATTCCAACAAGGTGTAATGGTCAGGCGGATAGGAAGATATAGCAAGGTAATATATTGGATGCGGGTAGAAAAAATTGAGTAACTTTAATTAATTGTAAGAGGAAATCTTACTAAATCGTTAATATATTTTCTTTGTAAACGAATCCTATTAGTGAACATGTTATGTTGTCCAAATTAGGAACGCCTAAATATTGTATTAAACAAGGGGACAAACATGTAGCTAAATGTAAAATCTCATATAGTTTCAAGATTGTAAAAGAATATTTCTTTAATTATAGCGTTGTAAAAAATAATAATTTCTTTGAACAATATATTTTGTTCATATATTTAACTCAAATGTCAAATATGAATTAGTGATGGCGTATGCATGGGAGGTAGCTTATACTCCATATTGTAGTCATGATACGTCTAGAATATTTTAGACCATTTTGTAATCTCGAAAAACTATATTGTTGTAAACAAAAGGGATGATGCTAGGTTTTCTTACTGGTTCTTTCCTAGTTTACCTTTTTTTGAATCAGATTTATAATAAAATATTATAGTGGCTTGCCACTTTTGCCTAAAAAAAAAAAAAATTTATGTTACAGTTATATATTATTTTGTATTTTAGTTCCTGTACTTTTTTTTTATAGTTTTTTTTTTTTTTGTTTTTTGTTTTTTAAATTGATAGATTGATGTTTGCCTGAAAAGGATATAACTAAAAACAAATAAGCATGTATAGTACAATAGCTAGAGCAATTATGTAAGTGCATATCTTTTTTCTAAAATAGATCAGGATTTACAAATGGACTTTGAATTAACTAAAATTAAATAAGCATGTACTTGTATCAAAATACAAATCATGTAACTAAAACTAAAAATAGAATATCTTGTATCTAATACGTATTATGTTTTATTTTATGCCATTTTCATAATCAATGGTATAGGTTGAGGATCCCCCTCTACTATCGAGCCCTCAACCTATATAGTAGCTATTAAAACCAATGTTTAAAAACAAATTAATGTGAATACCAACCCAAAAATCACACATGGAACTCGATTTCTTTCTAGAAACATCTCACTCCAATAACACCCAAATAACACAATAATATAAAGTATAGATTTATTGTTGTAACAAACAATATCTCACCAAAACAACCTAACAATCTATGTTGTATATTGATTCTAGAAATGTCCAATAATCACTTTCAAATTACCTGACCACATGGACCTTGATTTCTTTCAAGTATACCCTAAGAAACTAACAAAAATTTATAGAGTGCTACTAACTCGACCCAATATTTATAAAGTAAAAATAATTAAATAAAATACTAGGCCTACAAGGCATACACGCTTCAAAATAAGCCTAAATGGTTTGTAGAGAAGGGTTCAAATTGTCTTTTGGCAGCCCCAATGACAGTTTTGTAAATTAAGAAACATGTTGACTGGGGTTTTTGAGTAGGTCTTTGGTTTGAATCCACTAAAGACAAGGTCAATCATTTAAAGTTTTCAAGTGGGTCTTTGGTTTGAATGTCGTTAAGGTAAATCTCAATCATTTTTAATTTTTGAGTAGGTCTTTTCATTTGAATCTTTTGGGGTAAAGTTCAATCATTTAAAGAAGGTTCTCAATTTTTTGAAGAATGATCTTTCAAACTTCACAGAATTTTGGTAAAATAGCTTAATCTGCATCCTTCACCAAACAACAATAGTAAATGTTAACAAAAACACAAAAGTAAAAATGTCTAAAATATTGATAATCTTAAAGACTTATAGATGAAAGTGTACTTGATTTCACACAATAATATCATTAATATCAATCAAAGGAACACTCCAAGTTATGTATTTACTAATTATTTTTTATCTTTAATGTCAAGGTAGGTACTCACTCAATACTGGAGAGGTTTGATGCATGAAGTGTGTGAAGTTGAATTCTACAACCTTCACCATCATTATAGAAAGAAGGGTTTGTATTCTTTGGAGATTTGGATTGTGATGTGTATTTTGATGAAATAATGAGCATATGAACAATAAATGAAAATCTAGAAATTAGGGCGGGAAAATGCATAGTTGGAATAGTAAAGACATTCTCATTGGTGTAGTAAATACATTGTTAGCGAGTTTCTCAAGAAGTTTTTGTTGAGGATTTACACTAGCTAAATCCATTTTCTTAAAATTTTCTAAAGCCTTTTCAACAAGCCCATATTTTGCATATGCTGCAATTATTGCAGTCCACTGAAACCATGTCTTTTTGAGGCATTTGTTCAAATAGCTCATTTTCCTTCTCTATGCTTCCACATTTTGCATACATGTCTAGCATGTTGCTTGCAAATACATCTGACCAAAACCCACTTTCAATTATGATTTAGTGGATATTAATACCCTATTCTAGAGATCCCATTTGGCTATAAGATGGGACAACACTAGAAAATGTTGTGTAGTTTGTCTTTGCACATATCAATTGCATTTGTTTGAAAACTTCTAGAGCAATCAATGAAGCACCTGCCAAATTGATTCTTATTACATTGATTGTATTCCTTGAGGTTTTTGGTTTTTACTTTGTAAAAAAAACCATGAAGCTTTGTTGCAAGAGAGTAAGATCATACATTATTTGAGTATACTTAAATAGAATACTACAACACGCCAACTACACTCAAAGCCATGATTAGTTATGGCGAGACCACAGGCAAAGCATTTCCAATATTTGAATACAAAGAGTGAAATATCCTCCCATAATTCTTACAAATTTTTTCTAGGCCCTGTCTTTCTATTCACTATTCAATTCAATGAGAAGCAATAGAAATGGGGCATATTTTAGCCTTGAAGGTATATTCATTGGTTTCCTGTATAATCTTCTTTTCTTGTACCTCTTTTTCCTCAACTATTTTGATTGTTTATTTGTAAGAGGAACCATATAAAATTGGCATGTTTGTTGTGCCTGTAATAAGTGTTGGGAATTTGACATATGGAGGGAATAGGAAGATGTGATGACTAAATTCCCTAGATTTCCCTTTGTAGAAGTGGGATTTCTCCTCTAAGACATATAATTAGACTAAAGGATCTTCAAAAATTTTGTGGGATAAATGCAAGTTGAGATGACATGGTAATTTGCTCAATATAATTGTAGATTGCTTTTCAGAAGTCAATTGGCGAACATCAAATGTATAAAAATATAACATTTAATTAATTTATTTAGTTTTATAATCAATAGAACATGTATCATGAATATTGTTAAACTTTTCAATTTTCAATAACCATGTATGCCTTCAAATTTCCTATATTAATTTTATTCCTAGCTTTAATTGTCTTTCAAAATATTGAAAGAGAATGTTTTAATTTATTTCGCTAATTTTATTTTAAATATATTTTTTAAAATTTGAGATCTGAGACTACGAAGTCCATAAATACTTTATCACAAAGTCAATATTTAATAAAATTCTTCACTTCTCTATTGACTCGATACTACTTTCAAATTTATAGTTTTTTGTAAAATATATTTATTTGAAAACTTTAATTTAAAAAAAAAAAATTACATTCAAATTAAGCTAAAAAGTTAATTACATAATGAAAATTAAAGAATGTTTTTTCTATAAGTCTAAAATAAGTTAAAATATGTTTAATTAAAAATTATCATTGTTTTTTTTCATTTTTAATAATGAATTAGGAGGTATAGTGTAAAATGTTTTTACTCAAATAACATAAATGAAAACATGAAAAGAATAAAATTCTCCAATGGTTAAGCCAATTATAATTTATATAAAGTGTCATATAAATTTGATAAAAGTTATTGCATGTACTCTATCATAGATAGGAAAATACTAGTAAATATTGTGTAGTTTGGCTATACACCAATGAATTGCATTTTTTTGAAAAATTCTGGAGAAAACAATGATGCACCTAGAAAATTGATTCTTATTACATTGATTGTATTCCTTGGGGTTTTTGTCTTGTACTTTGTAAAAAAAACATGAAGCTTTGTTGCAAGACAGTATGATTATACATTATTTAATTATAGTTAAAGAGAATAGTACAACACACCAACTACAGTCAAAGCCATCATCGGCTAAGGCGAGTCCATAGGAAAAGCATCACCCTTATTTAAATACAAAGAGTGAAATATCTTTCCATAATTCTTACAAATTTTCTCTAGGCCTTGTCTTTGTATTCATTATTCAGTTCAAAGAGAAACAATAGAAATGGGGCATATTTTAGCCTAGAAGCTATATTTAGTTTTGGCCTCTCTACTCTTCTTGTCTTGTACCTCTTTTGCCTCCACTATTTTGAATGTTCATTTGCAAGAGGCACCATATAAAATTGTCATGTTTGTTTTGCCTCTGATAAGTATTAGGAATTTGACATGTTGAAGGAACCGGAAGATGCGATGACCAAGTTCCCTACATTACTCTTTGTAGAAGTGGGATTTCTCCTCTAAGACTTATAATTAAACTAAAGGATATTTAAAAAATTTGTGGGACAAATGCAAGTTGAGATCACTTGGTACTTTACTCAATATAATTGTAGATTGCTTTTGAGAAGTCAATTGGTGAAAACCAAATGTGTCAAAATATAACATTTAATTAATTTATTAAGTTTTATAATCAATTTAGAACACGTATCGTCAATATTGTTAAAATTTTCAATTTTCAATAACTATATATGCCTTCAAATTTCTTATATTAATTATATTCTTGGCTTTAATCGTATTTCAAAATATTGAATAAGAATGTTTTAATTTATTTGACAAATTTTATTTTAAATATATTTTTTAAACTTTGAGATCTGAGATTAGGAATTCCATAAATAATTTATCCCAAAGTCAACATCTAATAAAATTCTTGACTTCTCTATTGACTCACTTTCAAATTTATAGTTTTTTGTAAAAATATATTTATTTTGAAAACTTTAATTTTTCTAAAAAAATTACAGTGAAAATTTAGCTAAAAGGTTAATTAAATAATGAAATGAAAGAATTTTTTTCTATAAGTCTAAAATAATTTGAAATATAGTTACTTAAAAATTATCATCATTTTTTTTTTCTTTTTAATAATAAACTAAGAGGTATGGTGTAAAATATTTTAACTCAAATAACATAAATGAAAACACGAAAAGAATAAAATTCTACAATGGTTAAGCCAATTATAATTTATATAGAATGTCATATAAATTTAATAAAAGGTATTGCATGTTCTCTATCATAGATAGAAAATAATGATGCTTTAGTTTCCTTCTTACATTGTTCTCATTTAGTGTAGCCTCTTTTCAAAGGCAAAGGTGGGCATATCTTTACAAATCTACAAATTCATCAAACGACATAAACCCTGCAAACTAATTTTTTTTCTCTAATGTTAATTTGTTCTCTAATAAGAATAGATATTACATTTATAACTCAGCAATTGATACCTTAACATGAATAGAACTAATATTAAGTGATTTACAATATTGTTCCTTTTGGTACTTTCTTTAAAAATAAATGTAAATTATGACATTTTTATGATTTGAACATGAATAAGTAAATAGTAAGAATCAATCATAGGAAAATAATTAACATGTTAAATATACTTTGTAGATACTCACTGTTGAAAATTTTAAGCAACTTGGCATTATGCCTCTATCTCAACCATGATAAACAAAAATTACAAGTTACTTGGTTCCAGGTAGAATCCAAGAATACAGAGACCATTACAACACTCCATTAATTCTATCATACTCTATCTTTCTTTAAAATACACGTATAACAACTTGCTTCATGCCTGTAATTTATGTCGCATTGTAAAACTCTTGAGGGTTATAATTGAACCTAAATGAACTACATCTTATTTTGTTGGAGTGAATAGTTTAATGTTTACTACGTACTTAAGTTTACTGAGGTAACCTCATTAATGTGGTAGCCGGATATTATTGAGTTCTATTAGAACTCTACTTGATCCAGGTTGAGATATTTGTCTCAACCATATCCTTTCCTTTTATCTATTCTTGCCTATATAAGCAAGGCTTGTTGTATGTATTTGTAAAGACTGAAATTACCAAAGGTTGCCAACATCATGAAAGATAAAAATATGCTCTTAAGTCGTTTTAACTATCATAGTTGGAAAATCACTAAGACTAGTCAACAAGAAAATACTCATAAATAAATAACACATTTACACCCAAGTTGACATACAATATCAAAAAAACTCACAATAAAGTACAACATAAGGTAGTCGACCAGACTGTCAATCATAAAAATCTATCTATTATCAAAGAGAAATAAATTATCCAATACATCAGGATGCCGATCAACTTGTCATGCATCTACATCATGAATAAGAAGTATATGTCAAGTATAAGACCATATGGTCATAAAGAAACAATTAACAAATATGTCATCGAACAAGTGTCCATCTACAAGCTACAGTCTCCTAAACTATCAGACACCTGTCCATCTGGCAATCTCGAGATTGGAGTGTGGTCCAGAGGCTTTTTCCATGCAACCACAAAGTGGTTAGCTCCCCAGGGGCTCATCCTAAAATAAAAAGTGCACTGACCCTGCTCGAGAAGTCTAGCTACTCGGCACTGGTGGATTAGAAGGAATCTGGTGCAAGTTGTGAATTTTCTACTTTCCTTGTAATTCTAAGTAGAAGAAGCACAAATATGGTAGGAAGATGAAATAAAAAAACCCACACATTTAAGAAAACATGTTCAATCATAGCTTTGGCCAAAGCAATCTAGAAAAAGACTTCAACTGATAGATAAAAGAACATTATTTTACCCTTTCCTAATTTAACTCATATTCAACACCCTTCCCATAAATTTTTTTTACAGATAAATAAGGAAACAACCATCTTGAACTAAATACAATTACTACTTATTGTACAAAATATAAACCATATGATTAATAATCTCTAAAACCCATGTAATTCTTACTTATAAAATAAATAAAAATTATTACATAGGACGATAATCACCTATTTCGTTCACAATTTCTACCTCCCAAAAATATCGTTCCAACTTTATTCTTTATAGATGTTGGTTGTCATAGGTCATTATATGGGAAATCTCATAGTGAATAATACATTGCCAAAATATTACAGACAGAGCCACGTTTATGGTCTACTCCAAACTATCAACAATTAAAATTTATTCTTTATTTTTCAAAAACAAAACTGCAAATTGCTATAATTTGGAAAGCTCCAGAATACAGAGGAACTTCACCTCATATTAGTGGTTTAACAGTAATACTCCATATTTAAAGGAAGAGGATCAAGATTTTAAACAATCTTGCACCTAAGAGAAAATAATAGCTCCCAAACATTTCGCAGCATAGAAAACTACCAGTATTAAAATATAAAACAACTCTAATTATCCCAAACTTTAAGATTCTTCCTAAGACCCTCTAAGGTTGTTGGTTACTGACCATCGAACAAGACATGAGGAGGTTCAAATCTATCCAATAAGGGGAAAAAAAATATTCACCCAACCTTTAATTAAAGGAAAGAAAAGAATAAGTTGGAGAAGAGGTTTAAGTTATCGCAACATACCCATAACAGATCTTCTTACGCAAATTCTACAAGAAACTACTCCTACGATTTACTCTTTTTAAAAAATTTCCAACGGCCTTTAAAGATTGAAGTATAGCTTTCACATACAACACTTTCCAACACATAATTTTCTCACTTGCCTAAGGTGGGGTTCCGTTCAATAAGGAAACATATCGATAGTTTAGAAACGGATTGACAAGGGAATCAGTGCACTATCTAGCACCCCAAACTTTGGTTTGATTCACATCCATTCTTACCTTTCTAATTTAAATAAAGAATGCAAAATTTATATTGAATACATTCATTCATGCTTTGTACAGAGGAAAGAGATTTATAACAGAGACGTCTACCCAGTCCAAAAATGTAACAATTTTCATGACATTGAATCAAATTTCATAACAAAGAACCTTGAAATAGATATAAATAAACTGTGAGGCAAGAAAAACCTGAATTGAAAGCCTTCCGGTAATCCCATGTTGTCAGTCCACACATTTTTTTTCTTTTCTTTTTTCCTTTCCTCTGTTTCTTGACAGCCTCCATTTCTTTTTCCCCCCTTTCTAATTATAGTTATCACCTTGTCCACTATTAACGTCAATTATGGGACAGTGCAGTTGAGATTTGTTCCTGCTGATTTATCCTTCTCATTTGTTTTTACTAGCACTCTTGGATCTTCCTCTCATCACTACCAAATGCCAGAAAATATTATAAGGTAGACCCGACTATTCTTTGTTTTTCGAAGTTAAATTCTAAAAATTCATTCTCCCTCCCCGTCTCCTCCCTCTTAGACTTTCAGCCTTTCTTCTTATTGACCAATCTCCCCACGGTTCACAATTTAAAGTGACCCTTCTTCTTTTCCATGCCAATTGCATGCAAAGTCCTGTTTACTCACCGTTATAACTTTCACATTACTTGACCACTCATAGTCCTCAATGACATATGACTCCAAGTTAAGATATTTGATTGAAAACTTATTAATTAATCAAAATTTGTGGAGACACGCTGAGATGGCTTTCTATTTAATTATCTGATTAACAAAAGAACTATTTGACAATATTTTTAGAGACCATTTGAAATACTAATACTCTAGTTTATTTCAATCCCATACTCAACAAGATAATAATTATTTTAAACTTCTAATCTTATTATAACATAATTCACACATTTAGAAATTTGTTCACCCACTTAAACTATTGAAATAAGATAAGAAATGAAACATTTTAATCTAACATTTAATTGTACTAGAGAACAATAAACTAATCATATATATGTGGTGTGTGATAACCAAAATTTTCCAATCACATCCTTACCGAGGAGCTAGCCTCCTCTACCTGAACCACACCCCTGCCTTCAATCCTGACAACCAATTAAGCCACTAGATTGATCATTAGTAGGTTAGTCAATAAATCATTATCAAAAATAAATTGCAACATATCCATTGCAATGATTATCATTTTATCGTCCATAATTCATCATTATAAATTCATGACAACATCAAAGCATAAGATCATATAAGTCACATAAAAACTTAATTAATTCCACTCCATCCAAAATAAATTAATTTCATTGCATCCAAAATAATGTCTAACACGTCTAATATATCATCAAAGCATAACGTCTTAGGTCAAAAAGTATTCGACCAAGTCAACAAAATTCCAAGTGTCGGTAACTGTCCTAGATAGTAGGAATCTATCAAATCGGGTTATGACAGTTTTACTCACCTCACTCAATATAATTTTATGTTGATAACATCTCTTCTGGTGGATGTCTGTAGGCAAGGTTCTGAGTATAGGATAGTTTATCCTAACATGGTATTAGAGAAGCAGTCTCACAGCTACTCCCAATTCTGGTTTTTGAGATTTTTCATGGCATGTTTGGGTACTGGAATACCATATCCTGGATATGGTCAATTCAGGAAGATGCTGCATATTCAGGGAGATACTTATCCTCAAAATGAAATCTGGAATATTTTGTGACCCATTTGGTTCACCTGGAAGATGAATGAGAAGAAGCATAAGGAATTTTAATTCTTTATTTTTTTAATTTCTTTGAATATGGTGTGTATATATGTGTGTATATATACACACATGCACACATGTGTATATATACATACATACATGTGTGTGTATACACATATATATACATGTATATATACACACACACATATGTATATGTGTATACATGTGTGTATATACACATATACACACCTATGTGTATACACACACATACACACATATACACACATGTATTTATACACACATACATGTGTGTATATACACATACAAGCGTGTATCCATGTATACACATATACACACATGTGTATATACACATACACACATGTGTGTATACACATATACACACATTTATGTATATACACACACATATACATGTGTGTATATATACACACATATATATACACCATACATATACACATACAAGTGTGTATCCATGTATACACATATACACACATGTGTATATATATACACACATACACACATTTGTGTATATATACACACATATATACATGTGTGTATATACACACACCATACATTTGTGTATATATATATAGACATATACACATGTGTGTATATACACACATATACACACACCATACATGTGTGTATATATTCACATATACACACATACATATATGTATATATACACACATGCATATATACACGTGTGTACACACACACACACACACACACACACATATATATCCTTATAGCAATATAATATACATCTTATAGTCACGGATCCTACGAAATATTAAATTTGCTTTTGTAAAAATTGGAATTGGAATTTGAAATTCCAATTCCATCTATTTAGGTGGAAGATGATATTCCCATTTTTGGGGCAAAATGAGAATTTTGGAATTCAAATTCCATTTTTTTTCAAGGACCCAAAACTTGGAATTTGGCATTATCCAGAATTAGATAATGCCAATTCCGGTCCAATTCCTGCTGCAAAAGGGGCCCTTTTTAGTTCTGAGGTCGTTGATTTGTCTTTATAGTTTATCAGTGTTTTTATTCAGATCTGTGTTTGTTGGATATAGTCGTTTACAGTAGTCATGGCATATTATCTTTTTTTTATCAGATGTTTAATATTGGCACCTTGAAAACTGTGAAAGGCATTGGCATTGATCACTATTAGTCTGTGTTTCTTGCTGAGATCGAGAAATTTCATTCAACAATGATACTAGTTTTGGTGCTTGGTTTATTTGTCATGTTAGTTGTTTATGATTTGGTTGGGCATATTCTATATTTAGGCTTTGTTGGCTATTTCATGCCTCGGGCTCCAATCCTAGTGTCTTTGAGATGATCACCAGTAGCTTGCTCCCCAAACCCATCAACTCCTCGCTGTACTTAGCCACAGGCTTGTTAGACGAGCGGGTGTAGTCACATTGGTGCAGCAACTGAGCAATTTGTTTACCAAGTGTTGATATTTGTCCTTGATGACGCGTTTATTGATGTTGTCATATTAACAGAGGTTTGATTTAAAACTGGGCATTATTATATTTATTGGCTTTTGGATGATGTCATTTCATTGACATCGGTGGTTTGAGGAAGGTTAATGATTCTAATGATTTCTCCATACACGTGGTGCTTTTGACTTCATTGCAGTTATATTATATTACCACAGTTAACATCATGTGATCTTCTATTGCTCGGATGTCAAAATACATTATTGTCATTTGTTTAGGGCATTTTTGAGCGGATGTTAAACTCTATCATTTTCTGGTTGAGAAAAACTTGGAGGCAACATTGGCATTGTTCTCATTACAGTTACTCTATTTTTTTTGACTTGGTTGTAGCTTCACTACATGGTTTGCAGTGCACATTGGGCTGAATGCTTAAAAGGCTTGCTTGGTTGGTATTTTAACAACATCGTTTTTGGTTTTCATTTTCTCTGTAGAGGTATGTTGCTCACAGCTTACAGAAGAGCTTTTGTTTCACAAAAAAATGGTTTTTTTTTTCTGTTTTGGTTATATATTGTTCAGAAGTGGTTCGTGGGCAATTATGAAAGGCTGGAAGTTTTTTTGTTTACACAGTTTGTTTTCGAAAATGAAAACAGTTGGGTATTATGATACATCATTGCAAATGGGTATGGAATATTTTGATACATCATTGCATTACAATATTTTTAAGGTTGTTTTGTTAAGTCCTAACAAGGGCATGGGATAAATGGTTGCATAGTTGTACAATGAGTTTTTTTTGTTGTTTTAAACACAGCACACGTGTTTTAATTTGACATGGCAAGATTATTTGATTTACACCCTTTACGGGTAGGCAGAAATATTTATGTTGATTCTACTTTTAAAATCAGTTATATCTTGTGAATAGACAGTGATGATATCGGGGTTTCTGGTTGCATTAATTCATGGCATATTCTTGATGACAGTTGTTTGAGGCTCTAGTTGTAACCTTTGACGGGTCTGCAGATTTCATCATGATTATTTGATATCCAGTTTGATTCCATGACTTAGCATGATTAAGCGTTTGTTTTCATATACAAACCAAAATATGATTATTCACGGTTATTCTGTTCAGTTGGTTCTTCTTGAAACAGATCAAAGATTTCATGAATTATTTTTTAAAACTTCTTTATAAATATGAGATATATCTATTTGTGTCATCAACAAGAAGCGGAAGAAAGCATTGTAGACACACACAGGTTCATCTAATATTGTATTGAACTTTTTGGCAGATTGAGAGAAATATTTTATAGTTTCAGTTTATGTGATGTGTATATTCATTACATACATCTACGTAGTTGATAACTTGAATATTGTCTAAAACATTGTGAGAAAGCAGGGTTGTAGCCCTGGCAGTTGTAGCTGCAAAAGACATTGTAAAGTTTTGGTGAGTAGTGAAAGATTTTCATATTGGAGTGGTTTTTTTTATCCTATGACGAAATCGATTTGATTTCGGAGGGTTTTTCTACTCCGCACAAAATCTGGTGTGTTGTCTCATTCTTATGGTTATGTTATTACTCTGTTTTTTTTATTCTGCCCTCTTGAAAATCTATTTGACTCAGTTGCTATTAAATTTGTTTAAAAGTCTGTTCATCTTGTTGAAACCTTAAAAAGTCTGATTCAACCCCCCCTCTCAGACTCTTTCCACTTCCAACACCAAGGACGTGGTTGGGTTGGAGCCACAGTGTTCCTTTCCAGTTGCGTGTACCTTTGGAGCGAGTAATGTTGCCAAGATTCTGAATGATTGGCACCACAACTGCGAAAAACGGTGGTGACTTGTTTTGCATACGAAGAGGAGGCACGGCTGAGAGATCCGGTGTATCTCATTTCTGGGGGGAGCCGTACATTGCCCTTGGCCCTACGCATCCTCATCTTGCTGGTGTCACGTGATTTATAGTTGTGAAGCTCAGAGTAAGTGGACGACACACTTATTCTAAATTGGTTTCATTCTTTGTTGTGCAAATTAATGGTGTGCATCTTCCTTTTGGTTGGAGCATTTACTACTTTGATCGGCTATTGAGTAGTAGTGATTCAAGGTCTGGCCCACATATTTACGGTAGTGGCTAAATAGCCAACTAAAACGTATCCTTTATAGAGAGAGGTAGTGGCTAAATAGCCAACTAAAACGTATCCTTTATAGAGAGAACTATGTAAAAAAAACATATTTACCTTCCTAACCTGTCAACAGCTTTCAATTTAGTGGTGGTAATACCTTCCCAAGGACGTGGCTCTGCCTGCCTTACTCATTGTCGACTAGTGGTATATTCAGCGATTTTCACATTTTGTTTTGGGGCCTGCAATCATATCTCCCTTCTGGTTTGGTGGACCCAAGCTAATTTCTATGTCGTAGGTCTTTTTTTTTGGCTTGGACTATTGCCATTGGTGGAAGAGAAATCTACCACGTCTTCTCTGCAGATCTGGTGGTTCGTGGGAGATGTTTCTTTCACATATTTCAGATGTACGTAGAGTGGTTTTCTGTTTGGCCAGTAGATATATTATCTGTAATTGAATTCCATTTTGTAGACTGCGTTGATCCGTGGTTGCAGCTATTTATGGGCAAATTTCTTTCTTTGAGCCCACAACTTTTGTTTTGGTCCGCACATTTACTGTTTTGCACAATCTAGTTGGTTAACACTCCATTCATTGGGGTCGGCATTGGTGGTTAAACGGTCTGGCCAATCAGATGATGTCAGCGTTGACCAGTATATCCAAGTGATTATTTGATTTGGAATTTTTAGAAGCATAGCCATCGAAGAACTCATTCTATGGCCGACGCAGTGCGTACACGGTCCTTTCTGAAGGCGATTGATAGAGGGTGTATTTATTTAATCCATGTATGGTACGGGCAGCGATCATTGTCTGAGATAACGAGTGAGGATAGCATTTCCAAGTGCATGGCTAAGGCTCAGACCTGCACTTAAAGACGTCATTGTGCAAGCCACTTTACTACTAGTTTTGCATTAATGGTGGTCAACAGTTTCGATGTAGTCATTTTTAGCGGTGGTGGTATCAAGACAAAATTTGTTCGTGCCTCAAACAATGATCACTATTATGGTCATATGGGGAAGAATTACTTGTGTGCCAAATAATTTAAACTTTAAACTTTTTAAACCGATTACTCAATGCAAATCAAAAGCAACACCATAACATAATCAATTGTTGTTGATGAAATTCTGTTAAGGGAAAAAACTTTGGTGGGAATTAGCACCTACAAATAATGCACTGAAAACAACTTGTACAATTATCTGTATCCCTGTTATGAGATTTAGCCCTATTAGGAGTTGATTATTACATACAGTATATAGTCCCTGTTAAAGGACAAACCCTCTTAGGAGTCAAGAGAAATAAGAGGCTCACTGCCCAACTGAGAAGGTTAAATCCACCTTCCCGACTCACTGTCCAAAGTGCAGATATAGAAGTATATAATAATCAGTAAGTAAACTGACTGATAACAACTTGCTTTGACTAAATTGTTTTAATAAAGTTCATCACAATCACTATCTCTTCTCTACATCTAGCAGACTTCACAAATACAAGCTCGCAGCTTCGACATCCTACTTCGACACTATCTCATCAAGAAACAACTCTCCCTTATACAAGTTACAACAAGCAATTAGGTCGGCCATATAGGACTTCCCCAATGCTTGTATAATTACATAGACCCTTGCTAAGATACACACGGTACCTTGAAAAAGTAAACATCAAATACAAATCATCAATTATATTCCAAGATCTGTAATCCACGCTCGCCATCCTCTAAACACGTTGCATCATTGTAGTCGGCCACAAATAGATCTTCACAAGATCACACACCTTAGTTGAGGTCACCAAGAACACAGTGACCCAAGAATCACAGATAACATTCTTCAACATGCCTTCTACTATGCCTCAAGCTCGCATAACATAACTTGTGCTTGCATCCAAGTTATACTAGAAGCTCAGAGATTAACTCTGTCATAATTCTTTGTCACTACTTTGTAGCTAGTCTTCACCAGATCAACTATAACTTATGCCAATAGTACTATCAAGCCAAGCGACCTTAGATATAAGATCTCTACTCATCCCCGTACACATCTTCGTTATCGCGTGCTCTGAAAGTTTGTACAATGTCTGTACATTTCTGTCAATTTTACATGTACCATTGATAACCAGTCTACGTGAGATTCCCGATGAAACCAACTGAAACATATGTTGACATAATTGACAAAACATGAATGTAAACACCTCTAACAGGAACAATTCCAACAATTTCCCCCTTTGGCACTGATGGCAACATATGTGAAAATTATTCAACCCAAAAGTATCCTTTTCAATACAATCTTCTCAATATCATCTTCATACCTTCTCCTAAAATAGTAGGGATTTTTCACTTGTATCTCTCCCCTTTTAACATCAATGGCAAAGGGTTCCATAACTCCTATCCTTTTCTCTGCACGGTGTAGTTGTTTCAAATCTTCATGCATGCAACAACCAAGTGTTGGATCACCCAAATGTGTCTTGTTGTGTTCTTGCAATCACCCCCCCTAAGGAGTGGATCCAAGCATCAATTCAAGTTAATGATATAGCTCTGATAGCTACTAGACTGGTGCATTTCTACATCATTTAGTTCTTACAAGGAGGGGTTCTCACCCCAAGCATACCTCTAAGATACTCAAAGGCATCTTTAGACAAAGGTTTTTTGAATATATCTACTATTGATCCTTTGTACTGATGTACTCTAATCTGACTTCCTTTTCTACAACGTTGTCTCTTAAGAAGTCATATTTGATTGAAATGTGTTTGGTCTTTGAATGCATAAAATGATTCTTTGACATGTTCATTGTACTTGTATTATCACAATGTATAACCACTAGCTCTTCAAAGGTTATCCAAATGTCCTTTGGCATCTGCTTCATCCAAACAATTTGTGTACAATTTATAGCACCACTAACATACTGTGATTCAACAATAGACTGAGCTATACAATCCTACTTCTTACTTAACCATGAAACCAACCTCTTTCAAAGGATAAATGCACCACCACTTGTGCTCTTTTTGTCATCAACACTTCGTGCCCAATCGACATCAATATAAGCATGCAAAGTAAAATTATCAAAATATTCATACCACAAGCCATAGTCCATTATTCCATTCAGATTTTTGAATATCCTCTTGACTGCAGAAAGATGAGTCTCTTTATGATCTACTTGGTGATGACATTGGTGCAGGAGCACACCTAGGCTAACCTCCAAGTTGTTTTCATTTTGGCTTGTACTTAACATTGGCCAAGTCAAGATAGGTTAGTTTGTGTTTAGACCTTAGTAGGTCATTGCCATGTAGGCTAAGTGAGTTAGTCATTAGGACTAAGGTCACAACAATATCCATTGTTTGTAGTTTTTCATTTTAATAGGCTTAGTTGCTAGCTCATGGATTTGAGTCATGAATGTGTCCTAACCTCATAAATGTGGACATAGAGATGCTTTGGGGCCTTAAACGATCTTGGATCCTCAAAATGGAGAGGTTAGAGGTCCTAAAATGTAGGAAGAAGGCATAATGGCAAAGATGCCAAAAGTTGCTAAATTGTTGTCATGACAACATTTGCAATTATTGCAAATGTTGCATGCAACAGGGTTACCTTGGACTCTCCTTGAAACTAGGAGTGGGGAATCGACCAACAAGGCCTAGAATGAAGGAAGAAGGCATCTAATGCATGGAAAGACTTGAATCATCCACTTAGTCAGTCATTGTAACAAGTGTGAAGTTGGAATAGAGCTCTGCAATTCTGGTTTTCTAAGAATCTCGAGCATTTCATTGAAACAATGCCATTGTATGGATTGAAAGCTTCAAGATGATGATTTTTTGGTGCTCTTAAGACAGTTTGTAACATTGTTCATTTAGTAAGTTAGTTGTTCTGAGGTAGTTTAAGGTCTAGTTCAAATTGCTTTGTGTTTATGGGACTCACTGGTCCTGTCCTGACTAGTAAGACATGTCATGGCTCCCCCATGAAATCTAACCATGGAAAACACCTAAGGGTAGATGGATATGTTAGGGGAGTCAGTAGTGTACATATTTGTAGAGTTAGGAGTCAGGGAAAGTTGATTTTCTATTTTTAGATCCAAGCCCTAGGTGGGCATGCACTGTCTGGTTAGTGGTTTGGAGGTCAAACAGTGAGCATTCACATGCAGGGTAGTGAAGTAATGTACAGTTAAAGTACATTTCCAAATAGGGTTTAGTGTTACCTTAACATCCTGAGATGGTCGAGTTCATACCAATCATGGAGACCAAGTTTTAAACAAGTTTTGCATAGTGTTGCAGACTGTCCTAGAATTTAGGCCTATTAGCCCTATTGACCCTAGGTTGTAGGAATCCTATGTACGGAGGACTTCTGAAACTAAAGCCTACAAAATCCTTTATAAAATAGAAAAGGGTATCTATTTATGGTCTTAGATTTCCAATTTCTTTGGAAAAGTTTTGAAAGAACTAAGAAAAACACACTGACAAGGGCTACAAAGAAGTAAGTTCAATTAGGCCTCCTGAAGACAAAAAATTGAACTCGATTGAAACTGGGTATCAGATCCCTCAAGATGGATTCAAATGTGATCAAATGCAATGTCTACATGGTGATGGACGCCCCTGCAAGTGATTCATGAGTGTTAGAGTGGAAATTGGCACTTAGACACTTCTAAGTGTAAGTAGGAGAAGTGAAGAAGTGAAGTAACTACTAGGGTGTTAGTCTTTCAAAGGTGAAGCACAAAGT
>MU218721.1:166325-180453 GCA_018584345.1 Thuja plicata | reverse complement strand
CTAATTAATAAACATGTTGGGATGGATACTTAAATTGAGAAGTCATTTGTTATTATCCAACATGTTAAAAACCCTAAAGGAATCTTATTGGCCCTAATAACATTGACCAACGCGAATCGAATGTAACAAACCATCTGATAGTGTCATCGGTTAGAAATTGATACTGAATCAAAACTATTTTCTCTTAGTTCATCGAATTGATTACCTTTCCATCAGCACCCAGGATCAGTTGTAATAATCTACGGAATCTGCAAACTGTTAACCGAAGCTAATTAAAAAGAGAATAATTTTATTTATGTTTGTGGTGTGATCAGGGTCTGCATCCGACGAATGTTAGCATGTACAAGATTTGAGTAATTGAATCTTGAATACTCGACTACTAACAACCTTTAAATATAATAAAAAATAAATATATTTAAAAAAAAAAAATTTGTAGTGGTGTTTGTAGTTGTGTTTTTTGCCCATGAAAATTGTGGGCATGACAGCAACCTTGACTTTTCTTGTCGAGCAACCTTCTGACTTTTCTTATCGGGCACTCTATGGTTTTTCTTTGTTGGGAAACACTATAACTCTGCTCATCGGGTATCACTATGACTCTTCATCTTTGCTGTGTCCATCGGTGTGCACTCCATCGGTGTTGTTTATCACTTAGTGAATACATGACTTTTATGTATTGCTAAAAGCATAACCTTGGTTACTTTGGTTCTCTGAAGTCTTTGGCATTATGTACATGATTGTATAGATGATATCAATTTGACATCAATGACAATACAATCCATTAACTGATTTAATGACTTGCATTATCTTAAACTTAACATTGTCAAACATTCAATCAGTTACATGTCATCACCTTGCTGATTAGATGTTCTATTGCAGCTCCGAGTGATCAGTACTCAATCAGAATCCTATCTAATTTTGCCTTCACTCTTCATATCATAGAATTCCACACTTCTTCTTTCCCTTCTTTCTATCACTTTCCACACATTCAATCCAAACTTAACCTTTCATTTATATGGTAAGCCCTGTCAAGTTGGCTTGTATATACTTCTAATAATAAATCACAATTCAGTCGGCCTCATATAACCAATTAATTATAGAATATAAAACATTGTTAGTCAGCTTCCACTAAATTCTTGACCAAGACATAAATGCCCGAGTGACTCGGTCAACATTGAACTTCCTTCGATGCTCGACTGAACTCGGTAAACACTAAATAACTCATTCTGTTCACCAACTTTCCTTGATCTGAATGTAGACATTTGTGTAACATCACTATATTAGTGTAAATACATGTGTAACATCAATTAAAATACACAATTGAACAATTGTCTTCAATAGTTACTCCTAACATGGTAAGATCATCAGAAGTGATCACAACTTGTAGCCTTAACCGACACCTTCCATTCTGCAGATAGTGAAGCTTTGTGAGTTTCATCTCCACCACAGTTTTTACCTTCTAATTGGGGTTTTCTATCTTATCAATTATTGTGTCATGAGTATATGAGTTTCATGAATTTTTCTATGTTTTTTTACATGCACTTACATTTATGTTATGATATTACATGCATAAATTAGAAAAGAAACAATGGTCGGTAATGCAGGCAATGATTACTAAGGTTAATTGGTAAACATTTTTAAGGGTACTGATTCACCCCTCCCCTCTTAGTACATACCCTTCCATTATTTCAACATTATCATTTATGTATGAGATGTGTATGAGTCCAAGTTTATTTAGGATTTTTAATGGCATACAGAGCTTGCCTTACATAGCATGTGACTTATTTTTCTCCAATTTTGAATCCTAATGATTAATATAGTTCTGAAATGCGTATTTGTGTGAATTTGGAAACTAGACTTTGACAAGGAACCAAGAAGTGTTCCTATCAAATGAGTGTCAAAGGTTTGTTCAATTACTCTATCAATGTCTTTATTGAGTTTGGACTGTTGGGATCCTGACACTGATATGAGATCTTTTTTATGCTCCAAAACTGTTCTTTTGTAATTTTCATGATTTATTGAGTTTATGAGGGATCTTTGTGGATATTGGTTTTTCCTTTTCTTTCATTTTCAATTGGAGCATCAGGGTAGGTTATCTAGAAGCATAGAGGGAAGTGTCTCTCAATAGGGGTCAGGGTCCTAATATGGTCATCTAGGGTAACCTATTGTTGGTAGAGTTAATAATTGATAACATGATAAATTTACAAGGTATAACATTAATAAGATAATAATGGTTCCTCACCCATGCCTTGAGTGCTAGTTCAGGCTAAGGATTGGAGTAGGAAGAAGATTCATATCCATCCAAGAGGCATAGTGATCTAACATGATTGTGTTGGACTTAATGGGAAGTAGTACTAAGAGGGGAGGGGTGAATCAGTACCTCTAAAACTTTTAACACTTTACTTAATTCATCATCAATGATCATTCAATTCTTATTTACCAACCATTACTATTATTATTTCTTATGCATATATTTTTTGTTCATGATTATTAGTAGTCATTCATAGAAACATTCATGAAATTAACAAACACATAACACAAGATATGGTATCGCAAAAACCTCCTGTTAGGAAGTAAAAACAACGGTGGGGATGGCAGTCACAAAACTTCACTATCTGCAAAATGGAAGGGAGTCGGTTAAGGCTTACAATTTTATCACTTCTGATGATCTACCTTGTTAAGATTATTAAGGTGGAGACCTGTTAATATCTACTATGTTAAGAGATTTAGCAACACTAATTTAAGTGTGCACTCAATTATGAGATTTACAATAGGATGGTTAAGCCCACATTTCTTGAAAGGATTTCATTAGTGTACTACACTTTTTAGAATGAGTACAAATGTTGATTTGACTGTATGCAATATACTCTTTTTGATTTACAGATCCATTAAAACCTTTACAAAAATAATATCACCTTAAGTGATTGATGACTACATTTTCTCTACTTGTCGGTAGCCTCTGTTCTATTCTTGAAAATTGATTTGAATCTGTTTATGTTCTACTGCATGAATTCTCTATTTGGTCTTTAGTTTCTCTGCATGGCTACTATGTCTTCTTGAACAACTTTCTTTTCAAAGTATTGAGCACCTATTTATACAAGTATTTTGACCTATTCTGGAATTCACAATTTACAATGTTAACTCTCAGATCTAAGGTATACAACTTCACCTTGATCTTTAGTTTGCATGTTTTAAAATAGTAAAATGATTTAAAACAAATAAATATTACATTGTATCCTCCGCACATAATGGATTTAAAGAAAATCAAGAAGTTATAAATACAACTTTAGTGATTTATCTGATGTGTAAAGTCAGATTCACTTTTTGTGGGATGTAACTGACTGTCAGTTCTTGGTCGTCAGTTTAAACTTGCAGTCTGTTGGTGTTCCTTGACTGAACTGATCATCGGGTTCCTTGTATCTATCAGGTACCTCTCTTTTCTATATTGTCAGGTATCACTATTGTTACTCATCAGGTATCGTTTACCTTTTTGTCATCGGGTAACACTTAACAGTGTTTGTCAGGTAACATTGGCATTGGATAGTGTTGTGCCCTGTCTGTCGGTGTAGGGTAAACTGATGGTGCAGATCATGTTTTTCTCTAAGTATACTAATGAATAAATATAATTCCTTCAATCTCCCCCTTTGAAATTAGTAACAAAAACTGATATGTGCATAATACTGAAATATTTACACCATGTTTATATCCTTGTCATTATATGACTCCCCCTTACCATGTGCATCAATGTAGTGTATGTATATGTACATGTATACTATATATTCTCTGGGTGTACATTATTTCCCCTTTCTTTGACTATATATATTATTTCCTCCACTGAGGTGATGTACATATCAAATTTTCCCTTTCTTTGATACTTATGACAAAAATGTACAACTTCCAATATGCCAAAATTTTGACAAAAAATGTGTAAATTACAATGTTTCAAATACATTAGAATGGGAAACTTTGATATCTTCCATTAGTTTCTCCCAATGTTCTTTCAACTATTCTAGGGCCATGTGTTGCAGCTCTAGTCTGGTGTTCATATCATAAATGTTGTCTAGGACAGACATTTCAGGGGTGGCAATTAGAGTATTTGCCTGTGTCATATTTTTTTGCAGGAGTGTAAGTGTCGGTTAGAGCTTAACTTGTAGATCATTGACCTCATCTCTGTATTTCATTTATGCAAACTGAATGTCTTGTCTCCGTTTCCTAGCCTGTATGATCTATTGATTGTGCAATTTAAGTGCTTGTTCGGTGGTGGCTAGATTCTGTGCACTGGACTGAAGATCAGCATCTATTTTTACTATATTTTTGGTATACTCCTTAGTGAGTAGATCTAACATACAAAATTTCTTTATTAAGGTTACAACTTCTGATATAATTGGATCAATTGTACTTACCAATTCAAATAGCTTGACCTTTTTTAGTGCCACTTCTTGGCTTATTTTCTCTACGAGCTTGAATTCATACTTTTGTTCAAATCTCTCTTCCATAGGCTTTTCAACATTAGTATTCTGAGATGTTATTTCATCTATGAGTGTAATCATTTGATCAATTATTGGAGCTTTTTGATCAATATCTATGTTTGGTAAGATCCGTTGAAGTATATTTCTTGCTACTTCAAGTACCTTGGCTTCTTTTTCCGCTCTCTGCATTTTTCCTTGAATATCTTTTCTCTCACAGAACTTTGCATATTTTTTCAATGTTGTTGAATCCAATGTTCTTGGATCACAGACTGGAATATCAATGATTTCATCTAGAGTTACTGGATTCTTATTCTTTCCTTTCTTCTTCTTTGAGATTTGAGGGGATTCAGATGTATGAACTACTATAGCTAGTTCATTTTTTTGCCCTGAATTGCTTGGGGAAGGTTTTTTTGATGAAGCATCTTGTGTTTTCTACTCTGTGGACACTTGTTAGTTATGTGAATATGTCTCTTCATTAACCTTGGGTGTCTCTGAAAAATGTTCTTTGGTTTTCTTTTCAATCTCATCCTTCTTTTCTTCTACTTTCTCTGAAGGCTTGTCCCCTGTTTCCTTTTGGGTTTTTTCCTTACTTTGATCAGTAGAAGCATTCTTCTGATCATCATTTTCATCTTTCTCTGTATTAGTATCTATTGTCTCTTTGGCTTCTTCATCACCCTTGTCTTTGGGTGTGCTCGTCTTTTCCTCATTTGATCCTTCATTACCCTCTAGTATGTTTATTTCCTTCATTACAATAGGCATGTTACTTTGAGTTGCTTCTTGGGCTTTGTCAAAATTGATGTCCTTCTCATTAGTTAGTGCCTTGTCAGCAGTGACATGCTCATCCTTTTGTAAATTTTGTGCATGGTCTTGCATAATTGGATGCAAGATTGAAGTGTCCTACACTTGTTCATCAGCAATATCAACTATCTTACCATTTGATGTCTGTAGTACTTGATGGCTTTGTTGATCCTTGAGTGTGACAAATATCACATCATATTTCTTCTTTGGATCATTGTCAGAATCATAATGAGTGATATCTAGATATTTTCATCCAGACTTGTATCCAAGTTGATAGGTTCATCATCACTTTCTTGATTGTCCAGAGCAATGTGATGAGGACTTGCATTTTTTGATTCCTCCTCTTTGTGAGGTGTGTTTGTGAGAAGTAATCACTTCTCAACACTTGTTGACTCTACTGGTAGATCTAGAAGATATCTCCATTTTGTCTTTGTCAATGAATCCAATTCTATGAACTTTCTCTCTAGTACTTTGTAAGCCCTTATTTTTGCTACAAATTTACTTGAGTGCTTCTGTAATACTTCGTGTATTTCTTCAAACTTGGATTCAGGTGGCATCAGTCTCACAAGAATTATTTCTCTTGCTTATCAATCTATTTTAAAGGCATATGACCACTGTTGGTATATCCTTTTACCTAGATTTTCAGGTATTTGATTCACAAATTTAGTAGGGGCATACTTTTTTTTAATCATTTATTTTATGAATGCTTCCTATATCTTATTCTAATCCTCTGGATTCAGTGTATCACACTGCTTGATCCTTTTATCAACCATTGTTCCATAGGTAGCAATTGATTTGGCAGCTTCATCTACCATTTGGTTTCCAAATTCCTTCTTTACTACTTCTGGTTCATCATCTTTGGAGTCGTCCAAGTTAGCCTGTGTCTTGACAAACCTTCTTCTCTTCTTTGGTGGTGTGGTTTTGACAGGTTGTTGTCTTGTTCTTTTTGCTAGCTACTTCCTTATATAGGTCCTTACTTAACCTTTCTTAAGTGGTATTGTGTTGGTAGCACCAGTCTGACTTCTTGTTCTTTACTTCTTTGTAGGAGGTGGAGATGGGGGTGCATCAAATTCAATAGATTATGTATCTGATTTCCTTTCTTCTAGTTCTTTATCGGTGTTGCCCTGTTCATCGGTTTCCTCCTGCTGATCCTGCTCTTCCTCTTTAGTAATAGCTAGAATCTTCTTGAGATTCTTAATCATCTTGTCTTTCTTGTTTATAGTCTTCATTACTTCTAGGCCATGTTTTATCTTGGATTTGGCCTCCTCATATGTACCAAACCTTGGTCATTTCTTATCAATGGGCTCATTGAGTAGTGCCTCAATTGCACTTGTAGCTAGATCAATATTGATCTCATAGTCTAATGGTGGTAACCAATCTTTTCTTGCTACAACTAGTTTGATGTGTGTGAAATCTATGTTTGCCATGAAACATATTTCATCTTTGTGCTTTTCAACCAGTTGCTCAGGAATCCTAGTTCTTTCCATCATATTTTCCTTGAATTCAAGGAAGTATGTAGACATTACAGACTCAAATTTGTTTCCTAGTGACTTAATTAGTTCACTTATTTGTTGGGTTACCGGTTTGGTAGAGTCCCATACAACTTTCCTACTGAAGGAAAGTATTCTTAATAAGTGATCCAAACTTACATGTGTTGCTCTTTGAAGACCTGATTTTGATCATATTTTCATCAAGTTGTTTTAGTAGGATCTCACATAGATCCATTTGAATTCCCTTTGTTACAATCTTGTATGTTGTGCTTACTGTTGTTGCAAAAATGTTGTTCATTCTTCTAGCCTAAAAAATTTTGTAACCAATAACACATGCACCAAATTTCAACTTTTGTCGGTGATTGTGTTTACCTTGAGACCTCTGTTGTCTCCTTCTGCATTGGTGAGTTTTGTAACTTCTTTCATGGATGGATGTTTGTTTTCCCTAGGCTTGTCAGTTATCAAATAACCAGTGACAGCATGAAGAACATCTTTTGTTATTTTCTTGGATTGGTCTAGCCA
Source organism: Thuja plicata (assembly GCA_018584345.1). Classification (NCBI taxonomy): domain Eukaryota; kingdom Viridiplantae; phylum Streptophyta; class Pinopsida; order Cupressales; family Cupressaceae; genus Thuja; species Thuja plicata. The sequence continues at coordinate 173,177 of MU218721.1, read as the reverse complement.
TAGTCTGTTGTCATGCATCCTGCTCAGGAAAATCATAATCCATTTTGTCTTGAATTCCCTTGGAAAATGTAGGGCATTAGTTAACCCTTTGACCTCCAAGTGTTTGTGTTCTTCTTTCAGGTTTCCCTCAGCATCACATAGCTTCTTATAAGCTTCATCCATTTCTAAATCACCTAACTCTATGATCTTGTAGTGAATATAAGACCTAACGTCTTCGATGAGCAAAACTCTAGGCGGGATTTTTGAAAATGTGGCAGCTTCATCGGGTTTCGATGCAATCTCTGGATAGATCTTGTATTTAGGTTCTATACATGTATTATTCTTGATTAGTTTCACCACATTCTTCTTTTCATCCTTCAACTTAGAAGTTCTTGATGTAGTTGCCATTGTTTTCCAAGTTCTTAGGGTTTTCTTCAATTTAGGGCTTTTCTTGACTAAACAGTAACAGAAATCTTTTGGTGTCTTTGGTACTTACTTTGATTTGTAACATTGATGAGGAATCTATTCTCTATGTGTTGAATTGATTTGTATACACTTCTTCTCTCTATTCTTGAATCACTTTTGATGTTGCTCTGCTTTCTCTTCAAATTGCGGGCAAAAAATGAAGTTATCCCATCGATTATTTATAATTTTTTGACCTAAGTCTTTGCAATAAATGCTCAAAAAATCATCAGGATGTGAAGATGGGTTTCGTCGGGAGGATATTTCAAATCATCATCGATGAAGACATGTTGCTTTGGTTAGTTTTTAACCTTTTGATTTTACTGATGGATATCAGTATTCTTTTACAACCACTTTTTAACTTTGCTTTCTTACCGATGGTCGTCGGGTTATACTGGCAATTTACCATTTTTACTAGTTGACCAACAATTTTCGGTGAGTGTGAGTAACTCATTATTGTGTTCACTGATGATTTTTGGTAAGCATTTACCGATGGTGTTGCTTTCTTAGATTAGTAACAAGTAAAGTAGTATGCATCTTTGATTTATGCAGATTTTGACTATCTATCAATTTATATAATGGAACTGATAAAAAATATAACTTGGATAACTTGGTATAGTGCAGTTCCATACTTACTTGTTCAACTTAAGTGGGGTTGGTGGTGTCACTAGATCCATTGGATGGTGTCACCATTTGCATTGCTTGGTCCAGCTTCATCATTGCTTGAAGCTTTTATCCTCATTTTGTCTCTTGCCCTCTGGATATCTTCAATGGTGTTGCCATTGGGATATGTGCTTGTTTCTGTCAATCTATCTTTGCAATATTTCTTGAGATGACCAGCTTTATGACAGTGTAAGCATGCCATTCTAGTGTTTGACTAGCCTCTAGACCTTTTTTTCCATGCTCTCATGCAGTTTGCAGCAATGTGACCATATCTACCACATGTTGTACATTTTGTCCAAGTGTTGTAATCCCATACATATTGATTATCGATTCTCTTTGGTTGATAAGGGACTTCTTTACCTTTTGGCTTCCATGCCTGCCTTTTCTTTTTCTAGCATTCTTTAGATGTGTTCCCATTCATCTTGCATGAAGGGAAGTATTTTTCCATGTAGGTTTCCTTCTTTGGCTTTTCTATCTTGCTCTTGCATTCATAAGCCTTGTTTCCTTTCTTGTTATATTTATAATAGAATCTTATGAATGAAGATGTAGATGAAGATTTAGGAGTACCTTTCATTTTACCTCTGCATGTATTTGATGTGTGCCCTTTCTTCCCACAGTTCTTGCATGTTTTCTTCCTTGGTCTTGGATTTTCATAGACATTCTTTGGATTTGATGATTCTCCACTTTCAGTAAAGCCTATACTGATGTTGTTGATGACTCTTCGATGTCCTTCAAGAAATTCATCCATCCTTTTATTTCTTTCTTCAGGATTTCTGATAAATTCATTATGTTGTTGCTAAATTCTAACCTCATGCTTTATCTTTTCATTTTCTTCTCTTAGTTCACTGATAATCTGTATTCTCTCAATGAGTTCCATATTTATTCTGTTTGCTTCTTGACTCATAAGGATAATCTGATTTTTGAGATCATGGTGATGCTCGACATGTCTTTGAATTTCTATTTCATTTTCCTGTATTTTCTCTAAAATCTTCCTTCTATCATCAATAGCAAGTGTTCTCTCTACTTCAGCTTGTCTAGCAGAACCCATTACATCAATCATTCTTACCATCTGGGTCTCTTGACCAATTTGTAGCATCTTTATTTTCTCTGACAAATGTAGGTTGATCTCCTTTAGATTTGTGATGTTCTCATCTAGTGTATCTGACATATTACTTGCATTTGATCCTGAAGATTTAAAGAAATCTGGAATCTCTTCTTCATGATAGTCTTTTTCATTGTTCCCGGTGGCCATACCTTTTCTTTCATCCAATAGCTCTCTCATTTTGATTCTTGCTTCTTTATACTGCTCATAGAACATCTGTATCTCAAGCTTTTTTTCTCAATATTCTTATCAAGTTTGTACTTCTCCATTGTATGATCTTTAGTCTTAAGCCTTTAGGATTTTCAAGAAGATACTTGGCTCTGATACGAATTTTTGGACTTAAAGGGAAGTAGTACTGAGAGGGGAGGGGTGAATTAGTACCTCTAAAACTTTTAACACTTTACTTAATTCATCATCAATGATCATTCAATTCTTATTTACCAACCATTACTGTTATTCTTTCTTATGCATATATTGTTTGTTCATAATTCTTAATAGTCATTCATAGAAACATTCATGAAATTGACAAACACATAACACAAGATATGGTATTGCAAAAAACTCCTGTTAGGAAGTAAAAACTATGGTGGGGATGACACCCACAAAAATTCACTATCTGAAGAATGGAAGGGAGCTGGTTAAGGCTTACAATTTGATCACTTCTGATGATCTACCCTATTAAGAGTATTAAGGTGGAGACCTGTTAAGATCTACTCTATTAAGATCTTTAGCAACACTAATTTAAGTGTGCACTCAGTTATGAGATTTATAATAGGATGGTTAAGCCCACCTTTCTTGAAAGGATTTCATTACTGTACTACACTTGTTAGAATGAGTACAAATTTTGTTCTGACTATATGCAATCTACTATTTCTGATTTACAGATCCATTAAAACCTTTACAAAAATAATATCACCTTAAGTGATTGATGAATACCTTTTCTCTGCTTGTCGGTAGCCTCTATTTTGTTCTTGAAAACTGATTTGAATCTGTTTGTGTTCTACTGCATGAATTCTCTATCTAGTCTTTAGTTGCTCTGCGTGGATACTATCTCTTCTTGAACAACTTTCTTTTCAAAGGATTGAGCACCTATTTATACAAGTATTTTGAATATTTTGGAATTCATGATTTACAATGTTATCTCTCAGATCTAAGGTACAACTTGACCTTGATCTTTAGTTTGCATGTTTTAAAATAGTAAAATAATTTAAAACAAATAAAGATTACATTGTATCCTCTGCAAATAATGCATTCAAAGCAAATCAAGAAGTTATAAATACAACTACAGTGATTTATCTGACGTGTAAAGTCAGATCCACTTTTTGCGGGATGTAACTCACTGTCGGTTCTTGGTCATTGGTTTGAACTTGTATTCTGTTGGTGTTCCTTGACTAAACTGATCGTCAGGTTCCCTATATCTGTCAGGTACGTCTCTTTTTTGTACTGTCAGGTATCACTGTTGTTACTCATCGGGTATCATTTACCTTTTTGTCATCGGGTAACACTTAACAGTGTTTGTCGGGTAACATTGGCATCAGATAGTGTTGTGCCCTGTCTGTCGGTGTAGGGTAACCCAATGGTGTAGATCATGTTTTTCTCTAAGTATACTAATGGAAAAATATAATGCCTTCATATTGGATTCCTTGTCTTCACAAAAGGAGTATCTTCTCCCGCATATGATCTTACTTGTGGCCCAAGGTCTAGAGAGACCATCTAGGCTAACCCAAGGGGTACACTTATGTGATGACACTTCCCTATATGTGTTATAGGTTTCCTATGTGTGTTTTTTTTCATCATGAGATGTTTATCATATGTTCTATCATATATTGTCGAGACATTCCTATGAGAAAATGTAATTGTATATTTATTATATTTCTAGGTTGACCCAATATTAGGATCTCTTTAATATGTGTAGAGAGGGTGTATTTTCATGTATGTCATTATGTATCAGTTGTATCCCTTTGATTGTACTATTTATTTACATATATATAATGTATGTTCCTTATTATTTAAATACATTGTATATGTTAGTTTAATTTATTATTCATGTTCATTTAAATATGGTTAATTAAAGAAATAAGAACCCTTTGAATTGGGTTTTAAAATGAACATAGATAAAATATGTAACTATGTCATGGTGAAAACTTGGCGATGTAATTATTGTTGTTTAAAGTAACAATGTCTAGGGAACCTTTGAGAATGTTAGTTAAATTTAAGTACATTGATTTAATCTCTACACATGTTAATGATGATATTTAATAATAATTTTATTTTGCATCCGCAGTCATGTTGTAATATGCATGTTTAATGTTTTAAAAAAATATTACATAAACATTAAGACTAGTTAGGTTAAATCCTAATGGGCTCCCAAGCAGGGCATTACATCTCGTATCAGAGCCTGAGTTTCTACACTGGGAATTTTGGGAATTTGTATGCCCATTAGGTGTCTTGTAGTAAACTTGAAACAAAACATAGACACATAACTCTTTCATATTTTAGAACCATTATATTTCAACTAAACATTTATGTCTTTATTACTCCTAATTTATTTTGCGATTTCACTCTATCTGTTGGTTGTCATAGGTGAAATGCCTATTGAGGCTCGATCTGTTTCTAGAAACTACCTCATAAAACTAGGATCTATGGTTATATTTTTTACCTTAAAGTTGGTATTATTAGTGCGAGTGTGTTTTTTTGAGTTATTAGTTTTCTTTCTTCTATTATCCATTTTGTGGTTTGTGTGTGTGTAAATGCTAGATGATCATGGTTGGATTATATCATTTGACTTAGCATGATAGTTAAGGAGCATTTTTTTTAGGGTTTATGTGACCCTCCTTGGTGTTGATTTTCCTAGTACAAGGGACTCCTTGATTGATGATCCTTACCCCTTTCATCATTCTATGATCCTTGAGTGACCCTATTTCTTATGTCCCTAGTGATATGATATTAGTATTTAATTAATGACTAGACTTGTATGTTATTGATTAGATCCTATTTGAGTGTTTCATATAGTATTGTGTGAGTGTTGTAATCAAATGTGAAAGGATATTATTAATTAGGAAATTATGAAATAATTCATATTACATTAATTTACATTGAAATGCATTATGCTCAATTTAAAATAAGGTATCATTTACTATGTGTTTATAAGATTAGGATGTGTGTTTCATCATAATAGTTCAACTAGGTCAAGGACTTAGGTCCCCAAATGAATTGTGCATTATTTGAAATTTAAGAAACATTGTATCTAATATTTATCTTGCAACATTTTGTGAAAATTGATTAGTTACATTGCATTAAATGCATGATACTTAGTGGTTATGGAGTCATCTTTCTCATTCCTTATTAGTCTGTAACTCTTGTCAAGCTTCTAATTGATGGTTTTAACTCCTTAGTGTTAATGTGGCAAGCTTGTCTTGTTGAGTTGTCCTAATTTCTACAAGAACCATAGTAGTTCATGGTGTGATAGTGATTTTTTTATGAGCCTATGTATGCCCTTATGAGGGTAATCTTTTTGTGAATGATTATTGATCATTAATGTTTGTAACCATGGATAAGGACCTTTGAGTTAGAACCATATTTTATCTTAGGGGTAGCATTATGTATCTTACCCATGTAACCATAGTTACTTTATTTTTCCTTATAAAAGGGAGTGTCCATGTGTATAATTAATATGTACCCTATCATAGTCAATTTTAACAAATTTTGTAATCCTATTGATCCCTGCCAAAACTAAGCGTGTAAGTATCCCTATTAAAGAATCATAAAAGAGTCTTGTATTACCTTCATAGATGTTTGAGACCAAAAGGTATTACTCTAGTATTAGTTGTGTTGACCTATGAATGTGATATGACTCCTTCATCGTGTACATTATCATGCATAAGGAAATCAAAGCATTGTAATTAAATACTAAATGTTTACAAGTAGAACTCATAATTGCATATGATTACATAAAATATGCTTGTAAAAAAGCATAGATGATTTTTTTATCTATTGTGATTGGGTAAATTCTCTAACACATCCAGGATGTTGTATTCTTGGGAATCATGAAGCGGTTACTCCCTTGAGTGTGGCTAAAACTAGTCACTTTGTTATGTGAAATGCATTATGGTTTATTTTGTTGTTTATAACTTGTTGATGTGTTGTGTGGGATAACATTGGATTTTTGAACCTTTCTTATGCTTGGTTTAGTCACCAGACTCTCTTTTCCTCTATCCATTTTGTGGCACTAGTCACACTCAATTTACTGCTCAAATTGTTTATCAATATTTTATGATTTAATGTTGAGCTTGGTACTCCCCCGCTTAGGTTTTTCCTTTTGAAACTTTGTGGTTGTTATTTTGAATGTTTAGTATTGTTGGCCCTATTTTGTGAATGGTGATTTTTTCTACCATGTTCATTATGGACATATGGTAGTATGTATAAGGGAGGACATCATGGAGATTGTACTACATTTTTATGTAGAAAAGGAATGCATTTTGTATCATATGTGCTTATATAAATGTTGGTTAACAGTTTTTCCTCTCTTAAGATTTTCAATCTTTGACTCTCTATACACCCAAGGTGAGAGAACAAAAGGATGTCCACCAACAAATGGGTCAGTGTATGTCTTCTATCACTTCCCTCTGAATTGACAGGTACAGCTC
>MU218721.1:147129-157746 GCA_018584345.1 Thuja plicata | reverse complement strand
ATGATAGAATTTGAAAAGCCAATCGCTGACATGGGAATAAGAAAAGACATCATAACTATGACACTTCAATTTGAATCCTTCATCTTCTCTTTAATGACATCTGTCAAGTCAAATCCATTGGGCTTCGGGGTCAAATAACTGCTTATGTTTTTCACATGTTTGATGTTATTCAGTTTCGATTTCAACCTCAAATGGTATCGAGAATCCTCATCTTTATCTTGAACTCGGGCCTTTAATGCAATTGGCGGAAAATCCCAAACTGAATGCTTCCGGCGAAAAATACCAAATCTGCTTCTCCATTGCAGAAAATTAGAAAAGAGCTTCTCCATTTCGGAAAATTGGAAAAGAGCTTCTCCTTTCAGAAAATTGGAAAAGAGCTTCTCCATTTTGAAAATTTGGAAAAGAGCTTCTCCTTTCGGAAAATTGGAAAAGAGCTTCTCCTTTTTGAAAAATTGGAAAAGAGCTTCTCCATTGCAGAAATTTGCAACTTGGCTTCTCTTTGCGAAAAATGTATAAGGGAGGTGCGAAAACCACAATATGTGAAAAACCTTCTTTGTGGGAATCGTACCTAGTAGGTGTGATTTCCGCATAATGGAGAAGCCACTACCTGTCTTTCCGCACGTCATTTTTAAGTGCGCGGGCTACTTAACTTAAAGCGCATGCTTTATTTGATCTCTTGAAACAATAGTATTCCTTTTTAATAAATTAGGCCCACCTTATTATAACTAAGCTTGCGGAAAATCACCAGAGAGGTGCAAAACCCACGCAGTGCAAAGTTCTTCTTTGCGGAAAATCACCTGAGAGGTGCGAAACCCGCGCAGTGCAAAGTTCTTCTTTTCTGCCGTTGCGGAAAATTACCTTCTTAGGTAGAATTTTGCCATGGAGAAGATGATTTCTGAAATCCCACCGAGCTCGTTCTCGCTCATTTCTTAACCAAATTGCTCGCCGTTTGTTGCATTAGGATCGTTGAGACCTGTAGAATCGATCCATACCAGTCTTCGATCTCTGCTTGAGAAAAAACATCGATTGGAGCACAAATCTTTGCCGAGTTAGGATCTACAACCTACCCAAAATAATGAGACCTTGAAAACAACCCACCCGGCTAAAACATGAAGGCAAATGAAAGGGAACTCGGCAAAGACTTCCTATCCTAGGGAAGACTTGGACCTAGACACCAAACTGGACAAGACCACATGACATTGCCAAAAAATGCGTGACTTAAAGTCAGACAACAATAAATATTGCATTCACTAGGGATGCATGAAATTTTCAATTTACTATTCGATGTAGGTACACGGGTATACCTTATAAAATTAATCACCAGATGTTTTCCCATGATGATTGAATGAATAAAAGCTCTTGATACATGGAGAAGATTTTTAAATGATGAATGATTGATCAAATGAGGACTTCATTTTATGTATTGTTAGAATTAATATGTAAATGTTATTCTTAGTGAATGTTTATGCATTTCTATGTGTGAATGGATAATTAGAGGATTTTTTTCTTAGTTCATGTGTGAAATGTGGTTGTGTTATTGTAATGTTCATATGATCATTTTAGTATACTTCCTTGCAGTGATTTCAAGATCATGTGTACCCTTCCTACTTAAACCTATCTAGTAGTGCTTCAACACCTAGTAATTGTCTTTATATATACATATATTAAGTAAATTTGGTTGTATTGGTCTCCTCGTGAGAGTCCTTGTTAGAGGTTTTTCGTTGTTGAAGGATATTTTGTAAGTAGATTCCTTTTCCTAATCCTGGTTTGGTCATGAGGGGATTGTGATGGTAGTTGTTGGGATTTGTATGATTCTTTTATGACATTTGTAGATAGTAGAATTCTGTTTCTAGTTTATTATATTCATAATTTGTAGGCTTTCAGGAGTAATCCTAATAATAGGGGGAGGATGTAATAACCAAATGTATGTTACTATTTTTTTTATGATGTCGAATGCTTTTAGGCATTTTTTACGTGTGTGTTAGACCTTTAGTTTACTCTGATGATACTTGGATGTTATGAGAATGCTTTATGATGATGCGATTATATTGATATAGTTATGGATTGAGTTATTTCATGTTGATATTTAGATGATGGTTATTATTTTCATATGATGATGTTATGGATATTTATGTCTTTACTGACATACTGACCTCTATATATATATGTTTATATGGATTATGGATATATTTTATACTCTTATTTGATGTGCATGTATGGTGAGGGATGGAGTCCGAGTTGCTTGTGAGATCCATACGATGTATCGATCCCTACCATTGTTTGTTATGATTAAATACATGTATGCACATTCTCATCTTTGTGATGCAGGTTTGTAGGTACCAAACATCATCTCATGTATGTATGTATGTATGTATGTATGTATGTATGTATGTATGTATGTATGTATATGGTGAAAGAGGGGAGATAATATTCAGGCCCAAGGTAAGTCATAAACTTACACTTTTGTCCTACATAAGGACAACTATCTGATATCCTACCCTTGTTAGACTCATCAAGATGACGTAAATCTGATCACCATGTCTGAGCATGCTTTTGGTTTATTTCATCATCCATGCATTTTTGGGTTAGTCAGGTTTTTTTGTGTGCATTCATATGTTAGGGTCTTTTGAAATGTTAAAAGGAGTATATCATGATTTCAAATAAACAGACACATATATACATCATCATAGATATACATATATAAATATACCATCATTAATAATAAAATTTAATTTAATTATGAATTAATAATAATACGATGCTTGATATAGTTATATTGTTTAAATATAATATCTTGAAAAATAAATAATAATTCATTTATCATTTAATTATGATTGGATATTTTAGTTTTAAATTTTTCATTACATATCGGTATTTTTTTAAAGCAAAGCCTTAATATTTAATAAATGTTAATAGACAAAAAAATATGAAATGGCTCGCTCTGCTAAATTTCAGCAAAAATTCATAAGCTTTCATAATGACTGTCCTAGAGAGAATCATGTTACTAAGCCAATTCCATTGCATGATTTGGATCTACAACATCCTGACCCTACGCACAAGCTGGTTTCTTGAGGTTCAAATCCTCTGCGTGCTCTGCTTTCTCATTCTTTAAAGGGTGTTCTACCCTTGGTAAAAAGATTTGCTACTTTTTTTTATGGGGAATTTTGGAGTTAGGGAGGCCTTTGTTCCTCTTCGTGGAAGGTCCCATTCAAATATTCAAGATCGTGTCTGACCTCTTTCTCAGTAGAAAAATTTGATTGACAATTCTCCTTTTTTGCGAAAACTAAATATGCCTACAACAATATTGGAAGGTTTTATGGATCAAAATATGTAGATGAATTGAAATCTGGTTCAATTCTGGCCTCTATGAAGCATCTCTCAAACTGTAATCTTGAACTAACAGAAGTTAACCCTAATCAATGGGTGAAGGTTAAAACAAAGAAGAGAGGTTCGAGCCATTTTGTGTGCCCGACAGTGAAAAAGGATTTTGGTATCCCCATGCATAATACCTTTGATGTACTTCATCAGAATCTACATGTCTTTCCTTCCTTTCTCGATCTTCTAATTTTACCCCGCGGTAATCTGGGACTATCGTGCAAGAATCACATTGTAAACATTCACAGTCGACATCCTCCTAATTTTTGATCATCCATTGGACAGTATGAGGGAGGCTTGTCTCCCTCCAGAATCAATAAAAATTTAAATACGACACTGGGTGTGATAAATTTAATCCATATGAAATCAGGGAAGATTGAGAAGATTAAAGAACTATGCAAAAAATTTACTATTTTTGCCCGGTGGAATGGATATGGCACACCTATTAGTGAAATTGTTGATTGGTTTAAAAAGAAATATAAAGGAAAGGTAAGTACTACTCTTCTCTCGGAAGGTATTTTTCTTTTAAAATGCAATAGTATAGAATTAAAGGATAATTTTATAAATTCACAAAACCCTAGTTTCAAAAATTGTAATTTTACCTTTATTGATTGGATCCCAAATTTTGATCCAAAAAGATTAAATTTTTTTAAAATTGATAGGGCTATTCTCTTGTCAAATATTCCTATTGAATTGATATGCTCAGATTTATTTGTAAACATAGGTAATCAGATAGGGAAATATGTAGGTATGGTTGAAACTAAAAGACCCCAATCTGATAGCATGTTTATTGTCAATATGGGCATTGACACTTTCACTATTAATCTGATTAATATTGAGTGCCTGAAGGATATTTATGTTATTAAACCAGAATTACTACAATTGGAACTTATCACAGAAATGGAAGATAGGCTTAAATCATACACGAAGAATTTCTCTCCTCACATTGACGGTAATGTCTCCCCTCATGCTATGAGGGTTGTGTCTCTAGCATATGATATCGAAGAAGGGGAAATAGTGGAAGGAAATTTAAAATCAAAGGTCTCACATGGAGGCATCTTGGTAAAATTTAATGAGAATGAAGGTGGTTTTCATATTGCATCTGAGATAGTTCTTGATCTGATGGATATCTGCAGAGAAAATACCACTAATACATTTAATAAAATCTTATATGTTTCCCAAGGCGAGGTTGGAGTTGATCCTTTTAATAACAATATAGATGGCCCTTCTGATATGGAGGAAGAAATGAGATTATTGATTGAAAATATATGTGAATTTGTTGTTAATGATTTAATGGATCAATTTATGAATGAAATATGTGACAAGGAGGAACTCTTGAGACAAAGAGAATTGTTGATCAAAGGTTTTTTGGAGGCTGGGGATAATCAGGATTCAATAGATATTGGTAATCTCTTATTAGATCTTTATGATAGAGAGCTTAAGGATCAGGATACACTTGGAATTGCATCTACTCTTCCTATTTTGAAAGCCTCTGAGTGTGCCAAATCTAATAAGAAAAGAGGAAGGAAATCAAAACAGGAATTAAGATCATTGGATGGTTGTGCTTCTGGCCAAGCTAAACTGATGATAATTTTTAATGCAGGGAAGGGGAAGTTCCTTCCCAAGTTGCAATGAATATCGTAACCTAAAATTTTAGGGGCTTAAATTCCCCTAACAAGTAGAAATTTTTAAAACTCTGCATTTCTCAATCTAAAATTGATATAATTATGCTTCAAGAAACCAAATTGGACAACAAAGAAATAACGAATTTTAAAAAAACATTGGGTTTTAGAGAGTTTTGGGGAGTTCCAGCCAGGGGAGCCTCTGGAGGTTTGGGACTCATTTGGGATCCTAGGATGGTGTCTCTCACTAAATTAGAGGATTATGTTAACTGGAGCAGTGGACTTGTTAAGAGCCTCCAAACATCGCTATGTTTCAAGATCTTCAATGTTTATGGCCCTACCCCCAATCTAGAGAAGGAAAGAGTATGGAAGGAAATTGAGAAGAAGTTAGAGGATTATTTAGGTAAGATTTCATTCATAGGAGGGGATTTTAATACAATTATTAAACCCCTCAAAGAAATGGGGTGGCCTTCAAAGACTCCCCCATGCTGTTGAGATTTTTAATAACTGGATCAATAGGAATGGCCTCTTCGAGGTCTACACACCAAAGGATGTTGTTACTTAGAATAATAGGAGGAAGGGTTTTAGCTTTATTGATGAGAAACTTGATAGATTTTTAATCAATGGTAACCTAGCGTACTTACCATTCACTGTGTCTTCTAATGTTAAACCCATTTTGGGTTTAGATCACTACCCAATAATAATAAATATAATCAAAGAGGGTAAACCGGATAACTGCCCTTTCAAATTTGAATAAATGTGGCTTAAGAAAGATGGTTTTCTAGATATGATTGAAAAATGGTGGAAGTAAATTGATGTATCTAGATCTAAGTTATATCAGGTGGTAAACAATTTAAAAATTATTAAGAAAAATTTAAAAGTATGGAACACTGATCATTTCGAGAACGTTTTTGCAAACAAAAATACTTTGGAGGAAAAACTGGCAAATTTAAATGAGGAAGTAATGGAAAAAGTTATGGATGCAACCCTTTACAAGGAGGAAAATTTATTAATGAAGGAATATGAAGAGGTACTGGCAAGGGAAGAAATCTTTTGGAGACATAAATCTAGGGAGACATGGTTGGAGGCTGGGGACAAAAATACCAAATTTTTCCACAATAGTACTAAACACAGGATAATAGTAAACAGGATCACCTCCATTAAACTTATGGATGGGGAAGTAATTTATGAACCTGAAGGTATAGCCAAGGACACGATAAGGTATTTTGAGAACATTTTCAGTAGACGAGGCGAAAGGAATATGGATGCCTAGGATAGCATTATTAGAAACATCCCCAAAATTATCTCCCCAGAACAGAACAAATTCCTCTTAGAAAAAATTACGAAGGAAGAAGTGAAGCTAATCTTATTTAAAATGAACCCGGACAAATCTCCAAGACCTACTGGTTTTCCAGCATGTTTTTTTTTTCAGCGATGCTGGGACTTTGTAGGTGATGATGTGTCTGAGGCACTGGAAGGGGTAAGAAATTCAAGAAAACATTTAAGAGAAGTTAAAAATACCTTTATTTCCCTCATCCCAAAAAAGGAGAAAGTTGATTCCTTTGATGATTTTAGACCTATAGCACTGTGTAATAACTTATATAAACTATTCACTAAAATAATAGCTAGTAGGCTGCAAAAATACCTCCCAAACTTAATTAGTAAGGAGAAAATAGGTTTTTTCCAAGGCAGGTCAATATATGATGGGGTTATCATAGCACAAGAAACTATTCACTCTGTCCAAAATAATCATGACCCTAGTATGTTAATAAAGTTAGATATTGAAAAATCTTATGAGAGAGTTGACTAGAGTTTTCTGAAAAAGTGTTTGATTACTTTTGGATTTGTGAAACAGTGGGTGAACATGATATTTGAATTTATCTCTACCCCAAAATTTTCTATTCTATTTAATGGCTCTCTAAAAGGATTCTTTAGGATTAATAGAGGACTGAGGCAAGGTGATTTGATTTCACCCTTTCTATTTATAATTATGGCAGAAGCTTTGGGGCGAGACATCAATATGGCTAGACTAGAGGATATGATTAAAGGAATAAAGATTACTAGTGGGATTGAACCAATGGTGCATCAGTAATTTGTGGATGATACTATTCTTTACGGACATAGATCTATGGTAGATGAAATAGAAGATAAATTTATTCTTGGACTATATGCTCTTGCTTCTGGACAAGAAATCAATCCTGAGATGACTAAATTTTTTTTCTTTAATACTCCTTCTGTAACTGAAATGGAGATCTGTAAAATCCTAAACTTCAAATCAGGGAATCTTCCCTGCAAATATTTAGGACTTCCCTTGGAAAAAGGCATTAGAATGAAAAAATTATGGAATAGTATCATGGATAAAATCAAGCACAAGATGGTTGCATGGAATGGAAAATAGCTTTCTTCGGTAGGTAGAGCAACAAAGGTTCAGTCTGTTATGCCTTCTCAACCCATTTTTCAAATAGCCTGCATTGATCTTCCAAGCAAAAATAGGGAGGAAATTAACAAAATTCTTAAGTCTTTCTTCTGGCAAGGTACTAGGGACAAGAAAAAATTCTCACTTCTTGCCTGGGATAAGGTGTGTCGCCCAAAAAAGGAAGGGGGTGCTAGAATAAAAGATATTAAACTATAGAGTAAAGCCTTAGGCGCAAAAATTGTATGGAGAATGTATAAAAATCCACATCTGAAGTGGGTCAAGATACTTATAGTGAAATATCTCTCCAATCTGGATCTCATCAATATTTTTAGAGAAATATCTCCCCCTAAAGGCTCCAGGATATGGAATTTTATGATGGACTGCAGAGACATCATCAAAGATAAACTTACATGGAATCTTGGGAAAGGGGAAGAGGCCCTTTTCTGGGAAGATTCTTGGGGTGGTTATAGTGCCTTGGATGGTAATATAAATATTGAGAATACTCGTAGGTTTTTGAAAGATAAATTAGGTAAGAGAGTTATTGACTATGTTACCTTTATAGGCGAGGGTATGGGATGGAAATGGAATAACTGGGTAGATCCTTGTCTTCCCCCAACAGATGTTGCAGCTTTGAATAGAAGTTTGGAAGATAGGAAAACATCTTTAAACCTTAAAAAGGATACACTGGTTTGGGATGGTAGTAAAAGGGGAGATTATTCAGTCAATGAAGGATATAACTTGTTGAGATCATGACTTATCAATAACTCTGACTACCCTATGAGAACATTATGTTGGCATAAAGATTGTCTTCCTAAGGTCGGTTTCTTCTCCTGGCTTATATGGCATAAGAATATTTTGATAGCTGGGAAATTTTTGAAGATGGGCTATCATGGCCCAAGTAGATTCTCTTTATGTGAGAAGGATGAGGAGACAATTGATTATCTACTTCTTAGATTTCCATACTCTACTCAATGTTGGACATGGTTATGTTCACAAGTTGGGTGGGTATTTGTGCTTCCAAACAATATAACTGATTTACTAAACTCTTGGCCTTTCCTCAGATGAAGAAGCATTTATGGCTCACTATGGATTGCTTCCCCTTCAATAATTTTATGGTAAATATGGAAAGAAATAAATAGGAGGATTTTTCAGGGAAAGAAATTGGATATAGGCCAACTTATTAATAAACTTGAAGCCTCTATTGTAGAATTAATAAATAATTGTAACATGAATAAGGTTAGAAAGGAAATGACTATGTCACACTGTGACAAGAAGATGAGAGGTAAGTGGCATGGTCTTGTTATCCCTTATTTTATTGTAAATGGAGGTATATCATCAAAAAAGAAGAGAGACGATGTAATATCCCGCTAGGGAACCCATGAGAACTAACCTAAACAAGACACTAAGTTAACAGGAAATTTTTTTTTAAATGTTTACAAACAATAAAGATAACAACACAGAATCAATATAATGAAGTACATGACATCCACATAAGTATAACACAACAAAGATAACAATTCTCAAGGGTTCCTTGACGTAGAATTACTTAAGAAAAATAATCTATGAAGAACAACTATAAAGGACTAACATAAAAGATAGATCAACTGAATCTATAATATATATCTGATACCCAAGGTATACAACCTAATCAACATACACTGCACAAGTCATAGGGTATGAAATAATACATAACAATACATCCTTTGAATGGATATCAACCAATATACACATATGGTTACAAATATACAACTCATGAAACTGAATAAGTCTCCATAAGAATCAGAAGATATAACTATAACAAGGATCATCCAACCATGAAGAAGAACCATCGGATCTCAATGGTAATAAGAATCACCACCACTTGACCTCTTGGAACCAAAGGTCCACTCCCACCATGCTGAGGAGATAACATCAAGCCCACACATGAGAACACAATCCAGAAAAACTAAAGCTGAAGTATAAGGATAGGAAAGATTAAGACACACTAGAGATCCAAGGTCAAAATAAAGGTACACCATCCAAAGATAAAGGACATACATAAATTAACCAAAACACCAACATGAAGCAACCATCAAAACCAAAAGATAAATTCCCAAACCACAATCCATAAAAGGTAAAGAAGGACCTATGGAGGAGACTTAAGCTA
This sequence comes from Thuja plicata, assembly GCA_018584345.1. Classification (NCBI taxonomy): domain Eukaryota; kingdom Viridiplantae; phylum Streptophyta; class Pinopsida; order Cupressales; family Cupressaceae; genus Thuja; species Thuja plicata. The sequence goes on along the minus strand of MU218721.1, from coordinate 148,187 downwards.
CATTCTATGGGAGTGTCATCACATGGTCAATCACTTGAGTTACCCTGGACTGGCCACTCTGGACGCCAGACCCTCAACATGACTCATGCGGAACTAGAATACCCTCTCATGATGACAAGGAATCTAATCATACCTACTCTCTAGGTATCATCCCATTCTCATCCTTAGCCTATACTAGAGCTCAAGGCATGAGTGAGGCATCATGATCAATCTTGTATTTAATGTAATCCCCAAGTTTTATTATTAAATTATCACTTATTAATAACATACAATAGGATACCTTTGAACTGGCATCTTTGGGCCCTGGACCTCTATTGTAAGCCACTTCCCAAAGATGCACCTAACTAACCACCCCCAAGCTCAAGGTCATAGATAATCTCATAAAACTCATAAACTGGTTCCTACCCATATAGGAACTACTGGTTCTCCATTATCCATAACAACATGAGGAACTCTCAAAAGATCACATAACAAGAGTTCAGATATACTAGGTTCAGTAAAAAGATCGAACAACTAATCTTAAATATCCCAAAATAATCATTGACAAAAACTGACAACAAAACCCAACAAGCCCAGTACAACATCCTAATGGTCAACTAGTCCCCAACAGTTACCCAAAATGATAAAATTTCATACAAGAACATAAAACACTATTCATATCAATAACACCCAAAATACATCATAGTATGATAGACACAATCTCACAAAGGACTAATCAAAATATAGAGATAAACAAATTTATAACACTCATTATGCAAATTCATTTATCTAGTAAAATTACTAACATACTATAATTAAGTTTTCCAAGGAAAATGTACAGTAAAAAGTCCCTATAGAATAATTTATGAAATCTAACATACATAAAGTAATCTAATAGATAATTACTAAAGTCCGACTATAATTACAACACTTATGAAAACATGGATGTAAAATTATTAATAGACATTAATAATAATCGTCCAATAATAATACTATTATTATTTAATTTACACCATATGTTTAAAAATAATAATCATTAAAAATAAATGTCCTGATAAAATAAAATCACTATATATATA
>MU218721.1:113040-146975 GCA_018584345.1 Thuja plicata | reverse complement strand
TAACAATGATATTAAATAATAATAAAAACAATTCCTAAAATATATAAATTAAAAACTAAATTTAAAATTAAATAATTCTTATTAAAAAATGTAAAGTTTAAATTAATTTAAATAAAACTAAATTTTAGAAAACCAAAGAAAAATATAACTATGGGGGGTGGTCCCCACGGCTACCCTACGGGCCCCTCCTTCTCCCTTTACGAGAGTCACCGCAAGCCTACACGGCTTGCGGGCCCCCTGCAGTCTCCCTTGGGAGTTGCACGGGGGTACCACAACTGTGTGGCCCCCCTGCTGTAACCCCTTGGGAACCGTGGGGGTTGGGGTGGGGGAAGTGGTGGCCCCTGCCCCAAAACCATATTTTTTTTATAAAAAATTTCTTTATTAATTTTTTTTTTTAAATAGTCCAGACTTGCTTTTGTCCTTTTTTTTATAAAGACAATTTCCTTTCTTTTATTTGAAAAATACTGTGTATTTATTTTTTTTTCAATTTGCTGGTGAATTTCCAGTGACCTATTTTATTTTATTTTCTGTATTTTTCTAGCAAGCCCTATTTTTTATTTAATTTTTTTTTCCATCAACATTAATAATTTTCTACCCAATAATAAATTGATTCAAAATATATATTTCAGTAGTAGAGGCTTTTTTTTTTACCAAAAGCTCTAAAGGAAGAAAATAGGGATTTCTTTACAACATGCAAATTGATGCAAACAAGAAGGAATTCTAATTTAATATTAATATTTTTTCAAGAAGAGTTTCTTCCTAAGCATGCAAATTTAACTCAATTGTCTTGTTTTCATACAAATCTAGACCCGATTTTGACAAGAACGTGACAAAGGTGAATTTTCTACTTTCAAGGTGAGATATTCACAGATTTGAGGGTTTAAAGCCAATTTTGACAACAATCACTAATTTCCTCACAAAGAAGATATTTCCATAAGTTTGAAACCCTAAGGCAATGTTTGAAAATAAAACATTCCAAATGAAAACCCTAATGCCCATTTTGCATCCAATACAATAAAATGAAAACCCTTATGCCAAAAAATACATATCTGATAGGCAAATAAGAAGGAAAACCAAAAAATTGAACCAAGAACATATTTTCTCAATTTTAATCAATAAAATCACATAATAGAAAACAAGGAAGATTCAAACAAAGGATCCTAGCTTTTCAGATGCATAGAAAATGGGGATCTGAAAGCTAGAATTAACAAGATCAAGATCCTAACTTAATAACTGATGAGATGAACAAATTTACAAATCCAAGTAATGAAGAATCCAAAAATTCCCCCAAGATTTCACAAAACTCCAATAACCTGATTTATCCTTCTCCTTGATTGAACAACCTCCAAAATGGCTTTCAATCCAAGGATGTAGAAAACCAAGCAATTAGGTTTACAAAAATTGAAACCCTAAAGGAAATATAAATTATCTAATTAATAATTAAAAGAAATTCTTTATTTTCAATTTTCACTTAAAGCACAACTCAACTTTATAATATATTTAAAAAAGATATAATTGAAAACGCATGTGAGAATATTTCAATTAAATAAATCGATTACTCGTGCAACTTAAAGCAACACTCAATAAATCAACTTTGCACAATTAATTATAATTATTAGATTTAATATTTATTAAATATCAATTATTTAAGTCAAGATTTAATAATTAAATCAATTAATTAAATATAGGCATTTGATTCATATTTAATTATTAAATAGCCATATATTTAATTTGTCAATGTTTTAACCTTATTATAGGTGCAATAATTAACATTAATATTTACCATAAATATTCATTAAATAAATCAAGCTAAAAGCATCATTAAAAAAACAAAAACCCATCTTAACATAAAAACAACTGAAACAGAACCATAAACACACACAAACAGGCTCACGAATCCACGTCACTTGACGGATTCAAATAGGATAGTCAATCAAATTCTTTGTCCATTTCTAGGACAAAATAAGGGTTTAGGGTATGGATTTGGACCTGATATTATCTCCCCTCTCTTACCATTAAGATATTGCGATAGGGCACACTCACTCCTGCCAATTCAAGGAAGACGTAGTCTGGTACCTACAAACATGTCATCACAAAGGCGAACATTTGCATACATATAATATAACAACCAATGGTTGAGACTAGTTTATCATGTGGATCTCGCCGAAGCAAGTAACTACGACTCTGTCCCATACCATACCAAACACATCAAACTGAAAATTAAAGCATACAAATGATCCATGTACATACAGATATAGGGTCATTATTGTTAGAAAACCATAATCAAAATGACATCATAACATATACATAACCATCATGAAGTAACTATAAATCACATGCAAATAGGAGATATAATACACTAAGAAATGGATCCATAATATAATGAAATGCAATACATGAATATCCTCAAAACCATTTGAAATAACCAACACATACACAAAAAGGCCTAAAAGAGTTTGGCAACCAAAACTGAAAATAAAACTAAGGGGTGGGTATTATAGATGAATGTAAATGGGCACTACCAAAAGCAGGCTAGCTAAAATTAAACTTTGATGGTCCTTCTAGAGGGAACCTAGGCTTAGCTGGCATTGGGTGCTCCATTCACAATACGGAAGGAAAGGAGGTGGTAAAATTAGCTAAATACATAGGAAAGGAGACTAACAATGGGGAAAAATTACATGCTCTGGTAGAAGGATTATTACTATGTAGACATTTAGGATATAAGAAATTAGAAATTGAAGGTGACTCTACTATTATCATCAATGCCTTAAGAAAAGGCTCTCATTAACTAGAGATTATATGCTATGTTGGCCAAGGCTATTTCTCTTTGCCAAGATTTTGATAAATTAACAATTAGCCACATTTATAGAGAAGGGAATAAAAGAGCGGATGAACTAGCTAATCAAGGAATCAAAGATTTTCTCACTAGTTAGTCATGTTCCATCATAATTTACACTAAATCATTTCATTAATCAAGCAATATCATGTGTAAACTACCTTAATCAAATTCATTTTCCTTCATTAAGAATGCAAAGTAATCATTTCATCTAAAAACAAATAGAGTCTAAAACATAGGATAGACGTTCCCCTTATCTCCTTTAGAAATTTTTAAACAACCAAGTATAGTAGAGTTAAATACAAAAAGATTGAAAAACAATACAAACAAAGCTAGTACTTATTTTGTTAATCTTGGGCAGTCTCTTTGTGTTGCCTGCCTTCTTCCCCAGTCTTTGTTGTTTTAAGCTACCGGTCCATGGCGGAGAGAACTCATGTCATGTTATCATCCTTAGAGATGGTAACTAGATAATTACTCACTGTCCATATGAGATGGTCATCCTTTAATTTCTTGATTTTTTGGGCGATATCTTGGACATCCTAGTTGGTTGTAGCAAGTTTCACATCTAGGGCCATCAGTTTAGCTATACTCCCACTCTGATAGTTTGAAGGTTTGATATTGTTGTATATACTCTATTGATACATGTTCTTTGTACCCTCAACATTAATAATCTCGTCACTCATGCCCTAATGAGAAATGCATCCCATCTCAGTGAAGTATTTCTCCATATGTGTGATGCCTTCTTGAAGGGTTTCAACCATGATCTCTAGTTGTTCATGGGCTTCTATTATAGTGTCCCTCTTGAATGAAAATGAATAATTCCACCTATGAAGAGGTGCATTTTTTGTCTCTAATAATTTTATGGCCATTGCATCCTCTATCTTCATCTTCATCAACTCCTCTAACAAAGACTGGAGACTCTCTATTATTCTCTTCTCTTCCCTGAGAAGCTGAATACCATTCCTCACAACATCCTTAAGATGTACATAAACCTTATAATATGCCCCAAGGAATTCGATAAGAGGGAGCCCTATGGTCTTTAGATCTTGTATCTAATCCCTGCCTATTTTCCCCAGGTGTCGATCCTCATGTAATTGAGCAATTACCTCCTGACTTGTATATGATAAGGGATCAAATGTCTCACTGCACGACTGTCCTGACTGTGAGGAAAATGTGGTTAAGGCTTTTCTAATATATTTTGTAAGATGAGCTATAGTAGACTTGAGTTTATCCTTGTCCCCCTTCATGTTTTCCAGTCTTTCCCTTACCTCTTGATGGGTAAACTCCCACATATCTACTGAACTATCATGGTGAGAGAGACCTATATCTATCTTTCTCACCTCATAATTAGCAAGTGACATTGGAGAGGTTTCTTTCTGCATTTTTTCTTGGGAATTCTCCCATAGGACATGTCATGTCCCTGGATCCTTACCCAGTATAGATATTACATGGGCTTTATTTTTCCTTTTGTCACTAAAGGGCCTCTCATGATCTGAGTGATCAAGTCACTCGGAGGCACTCTGTCCTCTTCTCTTTTCCTCTTTTTTCGATTGGTTTCTCTATGCACAAAGATGGGGATAGAACTCTTGAAGCACTGACCAGACTCTCTATATCAAACAACCTCCTCACTATTGGAGGAGTATACCTAGTGGGGGATGGGGCTTAGTTTCTCCTTCGGTGTATCAACCTATGTCCATGATGTTTGTTCCCCTGTTGTCTTCTCTTGGGGTTTCTCATGTGTATCTCCTTGAGGAACCTTACCCTTCTCTCTTGCTTCTCCTGGATGGGAGCCTTCTTGGAAGCCAAGATTGATTACCGATAATAACCTTCTCCCACATCTTTGTGCCATCATATGGAGCTTCTCTGGTGGCTGATCATCCCCACCAACTACCTATTTCTCATTGGGATTTGGTGGCCCTATTTTGGATGCTCTGTCAATTGATGCAATTGGGCTTTGAATTGGGGTGGTAAAGGGTTTGGTGGCACTTGATCCATGCCTTCCTATTTGTTTCCACTTCACCCACTCCATTTTCTACTTAAGGATGGGTGTCATCCTTTGGTTGAGATCATCCATCTTTGGCCCATCAAATGTTATGGGATTCAGAGGTGTCCCCTTTATCCTTCCCACATATTGTGGCAAAATTATATACATCCCATCTTTTGTTACCCACTCCACATCAATATTTACTCCATAGAGTCTTATCTGCTTGACTATGAGCCATGACCATGACTGCTCCATCATGTTGTAATCATCCATGCTATTCGCCCAATAGTCCTGTAGGGTGGGGATATTATGGAAGGAAGATCCTAGATGAAAATTATCCTTGACAACATTTAAAGGGTCAAAGTGTGTTCGGAGCAATCTATATTACTCAAAAGAATACTTGGCTTTGGCACACTTTACTAGGTTATGGGCGTTGGAACTAGAGGATCATGTATAAGGACCAATTTTTATGGTAAATTGCATCCCCACCTTATGATTCTCACCACAACTAGTATTAACCTCTAAGATATACCTATAAAGCTCTACCAGGATGATTTTATCATCTGGATATCTGGGTAACTTATACGGATAATTGTCAAAGGCCCCAATCCTAAAATAAGTAAATGTCATAAATTGAGTAAAGTGGATACCATGGGTAGTTATTTTTGATGATTCCTCCAGGGAAATTCTCCACTTAGGGAAGCCTTGTATCTCCCTACATAATCTCATGGTGAATGTATCATTTACTCTTCAGAAACTCTCGTAGCTATTATACATTTGTAGTTAATCATAAACTTGTATATCCTCCTCATACTCTTCTAAACTCAGGAGGCTGGGCCAGATACGAACACAAGCTAAAGCATAAATGATATAAGAAGACATATGAAAGGAAGACATGCATTTAGCTATAATGAGCATTTTGGTTAACCTGTCACTCAAGAGCTGTGCCCAATCAATATATCTACTCTCGACATTGATGGTTTGAAAAATGAAAAACCACCACTCCTCAAAATTTAGGGCACTCTCATTTCATCAAAGGTGATGCAATAGCACAAGGATATCCATGATCTCTCTTTTCAAAATTTTCCCATATAATTTCTTCATAAGTTTTCAACTAGGGGCCCTCTTGGTTCGAAACCAATCGGTCGATATCTCGCCTCTCCATCAAGATTTCTTCTCATTAAAATATGAGGTGGACATTGAAAAATCCCAGTCAATATATTCTACTTGGGTCGGAAGGCCAAAAAATTGTGCATTGACTATCTATCTAAGGTTACTACAACCTCATTATTTGAATTCATTATCTTCTCACTTATAGGGTCAAATCAGGATATGCACTCCATTATTAGTTTGGGAGCTTGGATGGAAACTGGAAACCCTGCCACTTGGATTAACCCACTCTCAATCAACTTCTATGTTATGGGATGCAAATGTGGGATATGCACCCTTCGGTACAAATCTACCAAGTCATAAAAAATCAACCTGGTATCACTGATATCTTTCCAATCACTACTACCACCGTTTAGATGATCGTAGCTATGATATTTTAGGGCCATTTTTAATATAGGTTATGCTTCACTATTCGAACAAGTGATTGTCTAATAAATTTTCTTCACAATTTCTTTCTGCTATTAAATAACTCTAAGACTCAAATTTAATCTTTTCCCTCACTTTTATTAGCTGTGTCACTTTTCCCTATGCCTTTATTACATGTACTCTTTATTCATTATCATTATTGTAGATTTGGATTCTCTATATAGGGAAGCGGTTAGATACTATAACATCTACTCTTGATAGGGATATGGTGTATGGGTACTCCTTAGTAGAATTTTATTTGTTTTCCATATAGTTTTATGCCCCCATTTTCCCCCTAGGGATTCTTCTCCTTCTATCCTCTACCTCTTGGACTCACATTGGCACATGGAATTTTAACGTGGAAACCCTGTTAAGGGAAAAACCACTTGGTACCAGTAACCCAAAATTTTCACTATTTTGAAGTGAGCTCAATCAAGAGCCAACCCTGTTAAAGGTTACAAACACACTGTTAGGTGTAACCTTATTAGAGGATTGAAATAGAATAGTTTGTCACTTCATATCGGGTTAATCTCTATGCTACCTTCTATGACTAAACCCAGTGTAGTTTGTCAAATGGTATCTGGCATCTCATGCTATCTTCATGATCAAACTTTTTGATACTCCTTGGGATGTATCTTAATTAGAAAGGATCTTTAAATCCTTCTCAGTTAAGAGACTTTTTGATCCAATGGTTAAATTGAAACAGTAAATAATTTGTTCACACATACAACTTAGACTTGCTGATTTTTAGATCTATTGTAAACTCATTTTACCTTTCTAATCAATGTATCTTTTCAATACCTTTGCTTCACTTGTTTTTTCTTGGTGATGTTGTTCTCTATTACTCGATGTCCACAAAAATATTTATCTCTTTCCTCAACTTAATTGATCAGGACTGTATGAAGTTGTTCTTCATCAGTTTCTCTCCAGCATACTCTTTCTCTATTCACTCCCCTAATTCATAATGAATTAGACTGTCTCTTTATAGACATGATATCATCATTTCTAGGTTCTTGAATTTCTTGATCTTCGTGTGATCCACAATTCTTGCCAATCTTGATTTAAAGCTTTACTCCTATTTTATCACATAGAAATCTCTTTGAAAACAGGATAAAACAACTTTTCATCTTTTACTTATCTCTGGCTTTAACTTGTCAAAAAAAGTAATGTTAACAACTAGTTAAGTCTATCTTTAGCTCTGCCAGCTAAGTATTGTGTCATTTCTGAACTTCAATTCCTTTCGGTATTTTAACTCTTGTTAGCTTCGGTCAACACTTCAGTTCTCCTTGGGCTTCTCTATTGGTGTTTTCTATCTGTCGGGTTGTCTGTCCTTCAGGTTTGTTTGTCTGTCGGGTAACACTATAATTTTGGCCATCGGTTATGCTTATGATTCTTCTCGTCAGTAATGCTTGTCAATTTTCTTGCTTGAGCATCACTGTGACTTTGCTCTCGGGTTTCTCTGTTCGTTAGCTTCCACTAACAGTCGGTGTTTGTAGTCACTTAGTAAATGTTGATCTATTATGCATTACTGAAAGCATAATATTTATCTCTCTGATTCTCTAAAGTCTTTGACACTTTGAATATAACTAGTCAGATTATATCAAGTTGACATCAATGACAATACAATCCATTAACTGATTTAATATCTTGCATTATCTTTCTACATTTCGGTGATCAACTTAACATCGTAAAACATTCAATCAATTATATGTCATCTTCCAGAATGTTGGCAACAATGTGAAATAGCTACTTGCACGATAACACATCCATATCTATTTCCTTTCAACATCTTTGAACCATTGCCTTTTCAGAGATTTTAGCCCTGAATGTCCTTTTCAAAGTAAGGGGGGTCATTTTACTTCCCCTTCTTTCTTAAACTAGGCTTATTATTTTCCCAACTTTTAGCTCACGTGGCTGATGTCGTAATTTTGGTAACTACACACTCCCCCTTCCTCCTTTGAAGAACTATGGCTTCCCTGTAATATACCTTTCCAAAATAGTGCCTTTAATTTGGTCTATCATTGGCTTTTCAGATTTCTGGGAACTCTCTGACATATGTACTTGCCTGATATCCCTTTTTCTGGTTAAGCATCTAGGTTGTTCCTTTTCCAATTAGTGGACTACTTGCAATGGTTCTATCCTTTTTCTTTTAAAAACATTATTGCTTTAATGACACCCGTCCTTTCGATATCTTTCTTTCTCAGGAAAACTTTAGAATTTTAGAGATTGTTCACTTATTTATCTTTTTTCTTTCCACTAGCCTTTTCATGTTACTCTTCCCAAATAGATAAATTCATATAAACTTTTATCCTTTTCCCAAGAATGTATTGGCATTTATGTCCTTTAAAATATTTCTATATTATAGCTATATGCTTTCTTTGGGGGTTCTGCTTCTAGGATTTTAGGTAATATTATCCTCTTCTCCATATTAGTAGTCATTAATGAATCTTTATCTTATATTATATCTTTTCTCGATTAAGGTTATTGATGAACTAGCCAAAATAGCATTAATAAGAATAAAGTAAGAATCTGATTGTATGACATCTTGTCATAAATATACATAGAAATGGTTTTAGATTCACAACAATCCCCATTAAATACTATTTAATGTCAAAATCTAAGCAAGAATAACACTAAAAAGATCATGTAAGATACGCTAATCTGACAAAGGTCATAAAATATTTTAATTTTAGTGAAAGATTAAATGTGCACCTCAAATGAAGTTGAGTAAAATATTCCATATAGCTAAGTGAAAGAAGGATAATTATTTGTTACATCGGTTCTTTTATTCTTTCACAGTAGTCTTTTTACGGGTCTCTCTCTCTCTTTGTTGTGAAGTTTTAGTTTTTGAACTTGGTTTTGAACTTTCAAAGTTCAAATTCCTTTGTTCTAACTTGCTTGCACATCTAGCATTATTGTGGCTTCATTTTGGCTATCTTTCCTTTAGGTGGTTTCCCCCTCAATTTGAACTTTCAATTGAACTTTCAAAGTTCAAATTATAAAAGTGCAAGCTGGAGTTAAGTCTCAGTTATCAATATAAGAAGTCATCGTGTCTTTTAACCAGTTCATCCGTTCAATTTGAAATTTCAATTGAACTTTCAAAGTTCTATTTCAAAATTTCAAATCTGAAGATTTTCTTTCAGATTTGCAACGGATTTCACATTAAGCGAAGGTAATGATGGTACGGATAAAGAATAAGCTGGAGCATCTCAAACTTTAAATCAACCGTACCTTTCTCTTGAAGAATTAATCATTATTTTGTAATCCTGAAGGGTGTGAGAGGAAAACTAATTAATGAGATTGTCATAATAAATGTAACTTCAACATTTAATTTGTGTGGATGAATTGAAAGCTTATGCATGTCGTGAATCTAGGCATATCTTGTGCCTTTATAAATGAAGGTTGTATTTTATTTTCCTCATTCAGTCTAGTTTTCTTCATCATCATGGAGCTAGAGAGATGAAGGAGGTAATTTCAAGGTTGTAGGACTATCATTTTCATGAATTCTGGTGAGTCAAAATCTGAATTTCTAACTTAAGAAGTCTGTTAAAGCATAGTAAAATTTGTTAAGTTTCTTCTCAAATTCCTTATCTGCTTGTTCTAGAATTTTAATTGTTAGATAAGATGAAGTATAACAGGCCATCATTACATAAATTTAAATCCTCTTCCAGTCTAGTTAGTTCTCTCCCAGAGATAGAAGACACAACCCTTTTAAATATTACTATTGAAGAAATTCTTTAAAGGTTGAGAAATCCCCGAGAAGGTTCTATAGAAGAGAAAATCAAACAGAGTGGTTTGATCGAAGCCACCACTTTTCCAATTTTAACCCCATGCCCGGAGTTATTTATTGAATGTATGAACCATTATGATGGAAATGAGAAGTGCATTCTTACTAATTCTGGTGAGGTTTTAGTAAGAATTGATAGAGAAACAATAATGTCTACCATGGGGATCCCAGATAAGGAGGAATATGAGGTATGGAATATTAGTACAACCTACTTTGTCTTTTTCAAAAAAGAAGAAACAATACACAAATGTAATTGACAAAGCCTAGTTGCTATACTCTAAGAGAGGTGGTTCTTGTCTCCCAAAACCCCTCACCTGCGAACATCTTATTCCTAAAATCAAAGATTTAGTTGTTCTGTTAAACAGGGTTAAGGGGAATTAATACACTTTCCATTGGGAAGATTGTATGTTCTTTTATATACAAGTAATAACCAAAGGAAAGAAATTTCTAGATTGGGGTGAACTCATAGCTAAGAAATAGCATGAAGGGATAGCCAACTTTGTTGGCATGAGAGGTTTTTATATGTCCTCTTTCTTGTTCTACATTCTAGCAAGTTTTAGACAATGGCCTGGGTTGCCTTATGAACCCTTAACACCAGGAATTAAGATTTATGATTATTATCCCATGTTGTAATTGAAAAGGTGTTCAAAGAATTTTACCAAAGTTAATGATGTATTTTTGGGCCGTCTAGTTTTTGAGTTACACGGGTGTTTACATAAAAGGTTTTCTGATGAAGCGATATAATTGATTCAAACTTATGGTAGTTTCTTTATACAATTTCCTAGATTTACCTATATCAGAGTTGGCAGAATCAAAGTTGAACCTCTTAGGTTACCCAGATATGCCCTAGATCACTTAGTACTCATAGAGGTTTGCAGTCAATTGGAAATTATAGCAAAAATCTTGAAAGAGGATCAAACTTCAGGGATTACTTTTCCTATGGAACTAGGAAATTATAATTGTAAATCCACCTCAGATGACCTAACTCTAGCAACAGAAGTCAAGAGCTGTAAAATCAAAATATACATTGCATGCTCAGAATTTTACAGTGGGTTTTTCTAAGTCTAACCTAGGCATGAAACAAGGCTTCACGCATATTGCTCAATTAGAAGACTACTGGGAAGACTATGAAGATGAATTTGAAGTCCACAAGAGATTATGGTCCCGACTTATTTGAGGCAAATTGTGGGAATGAAAATCTCTATGAGGATTAAAGGAGTTACAGAGCATGAAGATGAATAGGTGCTGGATCCTGAATTCAGAAGCAGAGTACAGAATGAACCTTTGGTAGAAATAGATTGGAACAGACAAGAGGAAGATAGTATCCAGCATAGAACTTTTAATTTGATTAGAAGAATGAAAAAATGGTTAAGAGATAAGAGATTGGGCAAGATAAATATGGTTGAGCCAGATATTCATAAACAAACTAGGATACTCGCTCTCCCAAAGATCAAACCTCTTCTCCTAATTTTTCTGTTGATCAACCCTGAAGTTGTGGAATTAGATTCTTTTGAAGAACAAGCTCCTATGGAAAACCAGGCTCTAGATGTGATGAATTTGGACAATGTGGGAGGGGATTCAGAAATGAATAAGGAGCATGACACCGAAGGCATCCTATCTTTTGATTCAACTATGTTGCAAACTCCTCCTGCTAAGGATACTATAGATACATCAGCATGGCTCCGCACTTCTATCAGTAAAAAGAGTTTCATTGTGTACCTATTTGCCTACCTGAAAATTACATGGTAAGAATATGTTTAGGAAAAGAGTTGAAGATCAAAAATCCTAAGACTGAGGTAATTATAGATGTGGGCGCCAAGACTAGACACTAGTTCATTGAGATTTCCATCCCTAAGAACGACAAGAATTCAGATGAAATAGAAATTGATGATTTCAAGGTTGAAAGGGTTGACCTGGGAGTGACAACGCGTGTAGTAGATGTTAAACATCTAGAGTCCTCCACCAAGAAAATTGTGACAAGAGCGTGGAAGGATGAAAAAGACAAGTAGGAAATGAAGTCAATAATCTCACAGATGTCTGAATACATCTATTCCATCCATCATTTGGATCTTGTTATAAAAACATAGACCCTATTGGTCTTTGATATGAAATCTCCAGATAACCAACAAATGAAGGAACATATATTACAAAATAAGTCTATAGAAAATGCTTATTCTGGTTGGTTAGAATCAATAGTTGATCGAGGCAACAAGTATATTGATGATCTCAGCAGAACCTACAAAGATGTCATGGCTGCAAAAGACAGTCTGGACATAGAATTAACAAATTGGGATAAAGAAAAGACCCAATAGATGGCAGTAATGGCCCAAATGGCTGAAGTGAAGAATTATGGAGTGGTGAAGTTCTTGTCCGAGTGGCCAATTGCAGGTTTTGATGATGAGGTTCTTTTTGTCTCACAAGATCATCTTGACTGGAGGAATTTTTTGATTAAGAAAGGTATTGAGGAATTTTTTATGCTGGTAAAAGAGCTCATTTCCTTAGCAGCTATGATGAAAAATGATCTTGGGTTCATCAAAGTACAACTATTCAAAGAGGATAGTAAGACATTGTAGAGTCCTGAAGAAATGTGCCAAGTTTTTATGGATAGGGTGCATATGGTTAAAGAAAAGAAAATAGTGACACCTGATGAGTTTTCTTAGATTGTGGAAATAGAATCTATGCTAATCATGTTTCATAAGCATTTAGGTTCACACAAAGAAAAGGTGGCTTTAGTGCGCAGGGAAAATAAGGTGTGGAAATAGAGGATCACGCACATTGGCATATCGAATCACCAAATTGTGGTCAAGTTTTCTGCTGAGCAACTGGAATGGAGGAAGCGGTTAGCTGAATCATCATCAACCACAGTGACACCATAGACCTGGATATCCTACGCGATAATATAAATAGAAGGATTTCTTTAGCTTTATTTTGATATTTTATGTTGCTTAAACTTCCACGAAACTTTAGTTATTTCTCTTACTCTTATTACTTTAAGGAGTTAGTTTCTAAAACTTCCAAGAAACGGTTATTTCTCTGGATATAAATGGCTTATTATGACCTGGGAATGGGGTCGGCCAAATTTTGTAATTTTTGACATACTTTATGTTTTCAGCATTTTCATAGTGATACCAAGATACTTGAAAGAAGTTTGATTATCTGTGAATGATTTCGATCAGTTGATTGAAATTTTAATATATAAATATAGCGCGGCTTTAATGTTTTCATTTGAGTATACGAATGCAATTTTTGTAGGAATTTTGTTTGTAATTGTGGTATAATACTATATTTATCTAAAATTGTGAAGGATTTCAAGTTTCTTATTTAGTATTCTCTGTATTTTATTTAAAGGAATTTAGTCTTTTGGCTGAAGCTATATCTAATATTTTAGTGACTCTATTCAACTCATTCTTTATTCAAGATCTAAATTATTTAACCTTTCATACTTTAGGGTGAAAAGTATTGTTTGTGAGTTTTGTTTATCATTCATTGCAAGCTTAATTGAAGATCATTGAAGAGTGAGCTGCACATTTATGCAGAGGAAAATGACCATTAAGGAAAGCCCCAACTGTTAGTTAATTGATTTCTTCTAGGAAGGGGCTATAGAGATAAAAATTCATTAAGTTATTTTTAATTGAATTAGGGATAAATCTATTAACTAACAGATTTTTGGTGACTCTACTCGGGAATTGATACCAGTAGGTCAATTTTCAATTTAAAAATATAAATGAACAGTCATGGTGTTACCTATTGATGTGATACCTGGACAAGAAGAAGTCCCTCTGGTATTACAGCTAGATTTTCATTTTCTAGACACCCAAGAAGACATTATTGCTAACCTCAACTCTTTATCCTAGAAATTAAGAACTAATGATCAGTAGTATCAATAGGTTAGGTTGGTAATTGAAGAAGAAGAAGAAATAGGTTAATTGTTAAGAGGCCTTCCTATAGCTCAAGAAGCCATAGTTGTGGATAGAGTAGCCCAAGGGCTTTAAGATTTAACTTTGGATTCCAGAAGTTTTACGAGGTCTCGAGCCAAAAAAGGATTGGTTGATAAGGATTTAGAAGACCTCAAAAAAATTACTAGCACTCTTGATTTAACCCTACCTCAGCTACCCAAACATAATCCTAAACCAACTCTGAAATCTATAGCCTCACCAGCATTTCATGCTTTAGTTCTTTTAGGAATACCTACACCTTTGAATATCAATCTTCATCATGTTTTAAACATTATGGCAACTAATCCTTGGGGCACCGCTGTAGGTCCTCTAAACCTTCCCGCACATCACTCTTTTCCTAAAGAGGCTAAAGATGTGTTGCCACAATTTATCAAGGATGGAAAAGTCTCGGTCGAGGAACATTTAAACTCTTTCAATGTGGCTAGTGGTGTCTTGGTTGTGCAACATGAAGATGTGGTTGTGAGACTATTCATACAAACTTTGTCTGAGGGTGTTGCAAAGTGGTTCAGCCACCTCCTCGTAACCTCTATAATGGGGTGAGTGCAGAGGATGAGCACTCAGTGTTGGCTCGGCTAACACAGATGAAAAAGGAGATACACAAGCCAATGCGTGATTATGTAGCCAAGTACAAAAAACTGGTACACAAGATCCCTATTGGGAAAAGGCCTACCCCAGAGGACCGGTAGTGTTTCTTTGTAAATTCCATGCCACCTGATCTTTGATTTCATCTATGCAGAAGTAAACCAGTAGTTTTGGGTGTGGCCCAAACACAATAAATTGAATTAGAAGATGATTTAATCACTGCTGGGAAATAGAGGAAAGAATTTTAAACTCCCCACACACAAGAATCTTCATCTATGTTGGACCTTGTAGTCCAAAGACTGTAAATGATATGATTTCCCTAAAGAAGCAATTGTCAATAAGTAATACACCTTACCAGGACATTCCTCGTAGGTTCCAAAATCAATTCGCTAGTAATTTAGGAAGGCAATTGGCATTGCCATCTTCTCAGCAAAGACTGGATATAGAAGGTGCCCAAAGTGTGAAATCTAATGTGTGTGTTCCATCTAATAGATGATCATGATGGTAATACCTGCCCAGAGATGGTGAGGTATATTCAAATGAATACTCAAAAAGAAACTACTGAAGAGCTTCACAAAGAGGAAAATGTTCCAAAGTTTCCTAGAAAATTTGTTACATACTAATTTAAATACGAATCAGATGTAGATAGAGGTGCAGATATTTTGGTAACTTTGGAAGAGCCTTCGTGCTTAGTGCTAGGAAGGAATCAAAAGGGGTACAAGCCTTCTCCTAAAGTTTCATCTCCGGCATCCACCAGCAAGACAGGTGAACCTAGAAATCAAACTTCAAGATTCTCAATGGTTAAAAGTTCAAATTCTCAGGAGGCACCATTTGTAAAAAGGTTTGATGTTAACCCTTCTTTTGATTTCCTAGAATTTTGTAAAAGCTCTAAAATTCAAATTTCTCCTACAGATTATTTAAAGTTAAATCCTAAGGAACTTGATAAACTAGTAAATTTTGTTAGAGGGAATGAGCCATCAAAGTCAATTGACAACCTTATGTATGTCCAATCTAGTCAGCCTTCTATTTCCAGCACACTAAGTCAACCTGAATGTGTTGAACATCCAACCTAGAAAGAAATATTGAATAAAACTGCTCAATATTTCATGAAGCCACAACCCTTCTATGTTTCTTTGTTTATCCACGGGCATAAGCTCAGCAGCTGCATTATTGATTCCAGAGCTTCAGATAATATAATTTCCTTCTTTGTAGCCAAAGCGCTAGACCTGCCCTTAACCAAAACCTTTGGACACTAATATTCCATGGATTCAAAGCAAGTACCCCTGTTGGGTCAGATAAAATATGCTTAGGTGGCCTTGGCAGCTCATCCTGCAAAAAGACTCAAACTGACAATATTGGTTGTCGATATCCTTGCCAGTTACAACATGTTGTTAGATTGTACCTTTTGCAAAGATCTTGGTGGAGAAATTAAACTAGATTGGTTGCAAGAGAGAATTTTAGTGGGAAAACAAAAATTTATCCTTGAACCTAAACCAAAGTCAAAGTACGTTGTCTTTCCTTCTGATGATTCAAGGTCACATATTTTGTATGAAGTAGAGTTTGGTAATTATGTGATTCTTCCCGAGCCTAATATAGCTGAAGAAATATCACCAAGAGATCGATCTCTGTGGACCATGTAATTTGATGGAAGTTGCTCCCATGTTCATTCTGGAGCAGGAGTAGTACTAATTTCTCATGAAGGAAAGAAAATTCCCTCAGCATATAAGCTTCAATTTAGTAATACAAACAATACAGTAGAATACGAAGCTTTGCTTCTCGAGATTGAAGAAGAAAAAATAAGGGGAATTAAGATGTTGAGAGCTTTTGGAGATGCTGAGTTAATTGTTAAGAAGGTCTGGGGTATCTTCACAGTAAAAAATGAAAGACTTAAACACTATCGTAATAGAGTTTGGGATGAGATAGAAGGATTGGAATCCTTCTCCATTGAATCCATCCCATGAGAGTTTAATTCTAGGGCTGATGCTTTAGCCGGGTTAGCCCCCCTTCTCATTCCTCACCCTAATTTTGATAACAAATTGTATAGAATTTAACTAATCCATCGGTTCAGTGTCCCAAATAATGCAGAATCCTTCCAAGTGTTCCGTGATGATAGACAGATTAATCTTTTCATGCAATGTCTAGACATGTTCTCTTCAACATATTTTGAGGGATCCGAGTCTAATTTCCAGAAGTTCTCCCCTGATTAGTAAGGTTTTTATAAAGATGGTGTTATTCAATTGAAAGGTAACTAGATACCAAAAGGATTGGTCACTCTTGAGAAACTGTTTGATAGACGAGATTGTTACATGGGCAATCGAGAGACACATGAGAATTCAAAACTAGGAGCTCATGAGAAGGTGAACATCGGGGAGGAATTTGACTCCAAAATGGTGAATTTGGGACTTTGTTGTTCACAAGAAGAAAAATAGAGATTTATCCAGCTATTAAAATCTTACAAAGATGTTTTTGCCTGGTCTTATGAAGACTTAAAGGATTTTAATCAAGGATAGGTACAACATCGTATTCCTCTCAAGTTAGGGACGACTCCTTTCAAACAGAAGCTAAGGAATTAAAATCCCAAAGTGACTGATGCTATTTTTACGGAGGTAGATAAGATGTTGCATGCCTGCATTATTTACCCAATCCACCATTCAACCTAGGTGGAAAATATAGTTCCAGTATGGAAGAAAAATGGGGAAATTCAAATTTGCGTAGACTTTCACAAATTGAATCAAGGGAGCCTCAAAGATAATTACCCTCTTCCCATAATGGATCACATCCATACAGTGGCAAGTTCATAGATGATGTCCTTATTGGATAGATTTTCCAATTATAATCAAATTAGTGTAGCAGAGGAGGATCAGCATAAGACCGCCTTCACAACACCATGGGGCATGTTTTCTTATTGGTGTATGCCATTTGGTTTGACCAATGCTAGAGCCACATTCCAACGGGCGATGAATGCTATGTTTAGCCACCTCAGAAAAAAAAAATTATAGTCATATATCTGGATGATCTTATAGTATTCTCAAGGAGGCAACAAAGACACATTAAGGATTTATAGCGAATACTGCAAAAGTGTAGGGAGCATGGAATCTCTCTAAACCCTAAGAAATTAGTCTTTTTGTGACTAAAGAAAAGCTCTTAGGCCACATAGTATCTAAGGAAGGAATAAGGGTGGACCCGGAATGGGTAAAATCAATCCAACAATTGGCCCTTCCATCTAACAGAACTGGTGTTAAATCCTTCTTCAGTCAGGTCAATTTCCTAAGGAAATTTGCCCCAGATTTTGCTGAGATCACCAAACCTATTATGAATTTGACAAGTGAAAAACAAATGTTCAAATGGAACAATGAGGCTACAATCACTTTTGAAGCAGTCAAAGAGGCAATCGCCAAAGCTCCAATTCTGGTTCATCCTGATTTTAAAAGGGATTTTATTATTCATTGCAATGCTTCTGATCACTCGCTGTCAGGTATCCTGATGTAGGAAATGAACACGAGATAGAAACTCCAATATCTTTCATGAGAAGCAAACCTTTTTAGTAGTCAAGGCTATGAAACAGTTTAGATATTATATTTTACATTCTCACTCTAAGGTCTTTGTCCCAAATGCTGTAGTAAAAAGAATTCTCACACAGAAAAAGGTTGGCATTAATAATAGAGCCGCTTGGGTAGCTAAAATATAGGAATTTTATTTGTATATCACACCCACCAAGTTATTCAGGGGACAAGGATTGTGCAAATTTCTAGAAGAGAATGAACAAGAAGGAGTAAAGTTACCATCCACATTGTTATTTGGCTTGAAAGATCCATGGTTTTCATATGTGTCACATTATTTGACTTATGGAGATTGTCCAAACCACTTGAGCTCAAAGGAGAGGCAGAATCTGAAGCTTAAAGCTGCCAAATACATGATTGTGGATGATGCCCTTTATAAGAAGGGATTAGACGACATGTTTCTCAAGTGTGTGGACAAGGAACAACAAGAAAAGCTACTGAAATCCTTCCATAATGAAGCATGCAGAGGGCATTTCTCTTCCACAGTAACTACTTTTAAAATATTGAGGAATTGTTACTATTGGGCGGGCATGTTCAAACACGCTTATCAATGGGTGGCTAGCTACGAAAAATGTAAATACTTCACTAGAAAACCATAATTAGCATATCTTCCTTTAAGGCCGGTGGTTATTGAGGAACCGATCCATCAGTGGGGTTTAGACTTCATAGGCCCTTTGAATCCTCCTTCATCTGTAGGCCACACCCATATCCTCATAGCAACTGATTATTTTACTAAATGGTTTGAAGCTATCCTGATGAAGAAGACTTCCTCCATAGCGGTCTGTGATTTCATTAAAAAATTTATGCTGATAAGATTTGGTAATCCTCACAAAATAGTGGCTGATAACGCTTCTAATTTATCCTCACAAGAACTTTAAATTTTCTATTACAATCATAGCATAACTCTTTCCCATTCCTCTAACTACTACCCTCAAGGTAACGGTCAAGCAAAGTCCAGTAACAAAAATTTGGTCAATATTATGAAGAAGCTAGTAAGTGATAATGCTAAGGATTGAAGAAGCTATATGAAGCATTTTTGGGTAAACAAAACTTCTCCTAAAAGGGTGATAGGTATGTCCCCTTCGAGCTAGTGTATGGAACTAAAGCTCAATTTTCTCTCCCTTTGGAATTAGCCACAATTAAATTGTAGAAAGTGATCAAAGATAATCTTTTCCAAAATTCAATTGAAAAAAGAGTCATGTATTTGACCATAATCCAAGAAGAGAGAGAAAGACAAGTCGACCATGTTGGTTGTTTTTTATGTTGTGATTACTGAACAACAACCTTTTCACTTTGCAATGAATCTTTAAGAGTAGCCAACTCCAAGTAGTTCACAATAGAGTAAAAAGGACCAATTAACAAGGATGCAAATCCATCCTTATATGATTTAGGTTCTGCAAAACCAAGGGGGGACACCCTTTAACGCCTTCAATATTCTATTTGGCATCAATCAATAGAGATCTCCACAAAGGCTCAACATGACCGGGAGATACTAGGTAACCGGCTAATCACCCATTGAAAATTGACCTTGAAGTGGAGCATGAGATTAGTACAACACAACAAACCATATAAAACATCGAAAATTTTAGAGTTTAATTTAAAAATGCAGAATATAGCTAGACCCACTAGATATGCATCAATATGGAAAGACTAATCCCTGATCAGTGCCTTATCCATTGGGCAATATTCTAAAGAAAACACAATACACAACAATCAACTATTGTCAATGATTCTAAGTCATAAATACAATTAATCCAAACCATTACTTCTTACAACAAATCCTTATGCAGACTCGATAAACTTATGTCATATCTATGGCTTCATTGAATTTGATCCTAGAACATAACTAAGGACTAATAGCATATACACAGATGAATCCATGCAATGAATCAGAAAATGCATAAACCACAAGAACAACACGGAGGAGAGATATGAATCTAGAACTCTCATATTAAGTATGAAGAAACACACTGCTATATACAATCTGCTTCGGATAAAACCACTTCAATAATATGCAAAATGCCAAAGAAAACTTTTATTCTATTTCAATATAAAATTGGTACAATCAATACTATATCCTAATGTGGAACCAAGAAAATTGGAAGCTCCTGGAGTCAGTACTCTGCAACCCTCTATAGAAACCCAGAATTTGGAACCCCTTACAATGGAAAGAAAACTCCATATAATGGAAAAGAGACCTCTTTATTTCTTCCACCGACACATGTCCATTCTCTTCCCAAAATCTAAAACTGCTCATCTTTCTCCAACCACCAAAATCTGATATTATTTGCAGAAATATCCCCCCAAACTGCCTTTGAACACTTCCCGTGGATGCACATTGATAACAATATTTTAGCATTCCCACTATAATCTACCTATGCTCTTTAAAATTTATATTTTAATCTACTCTTTTAAATCTGCACTTTCATCTTGGCATATTAATCTGCACTTTACCATTTGATTTACCACTTAAATTCTACAATTTTACCTTAACTTTTGCACAAAGTTTACATTTCCTGTAGGTCCACCTGGCATCTATGTCACATGCACCTCATGGTCTGCCACCTGTCCCAGTGCCATGTGTCGGCCTAGCACATTACCTCTATGGTAACTAACCTACAACTTCACCATCAATTCATTGTGACAGCCTTTGATTTGATCAGCATTGGGATCTGTGCCACCTTGGATGCTCTATTGCATAGCCGCCACCTCATCATCACCTAGACACCACCTCAACTACATGGTTTTTGGCCCTGCCATGTGTCACACTGGCACGGTCCCTCAATGACTAACTTTCTTGCATCTTTGAGCTGAGGCATCGCATCGTTCGTTATATCTTTGCTACCTCAGGATCTGTGCACAATCTGCTACCCCTGCCACCAAGTCACCTGCCACATCATCCTCACGGGCCCTATCAAAATTTGGTTTTCATCCTCCGTTAATTTTGCATGTACTTCAAGGAACGCCTTGCACACGTGCTCAATGTGGGACTAAATCCCTGCTCAATGTGGGACTAAACCTTTTGATTTTTTAAAGTTTTTCCATGTATCTTTGCTCAAAATAATAGGACCCACCACGCATTGAATCCTCTGGCCAAGGGGCCCGCCAATAGGCCTCTTGGCTTCTTACTTATAATGTAATGTAAGTGTTTCCACATTAAAAGACTAAAGAAATCCATTGCCCAACGAATGTGGGATAATGGTTCTGAAGCTTTTTAAAGCTCTGTGCATGCTACCTTAACCATTGGTAAAATTTCCTGTTGGCATATTTGTTGGTCCCCTTATTCCTCCATATGTTGCGTAGAAACTTATCAGTTTTTCCCTACCAAATTTCATTTGGCCTTTGAAATTTTCCCTCACCTCTATCCTGCGTAGGATTGGCTCCCTTTTTCTTTTGCATTTGTAATTTTTTTAATGTATTAAACTTCTCTATATAGTTGTGCGTGGACTTCTACATTGCTACATAGGTCTCTATTTACTTTGGCTTTGACACCTACCACTAGCTTTGGTTTTTAAAATTATTGAAAACCCTTTCACTTGCAGACATCATTGCACAGACATTATTTGGTTTTAATGCTTTGCCATATTATATTTGCATTTCTTTTTTAAAGTTTTGAATGTTTTGAAACATATTACCTCTACTCCTACATAGGCCTCCTCCTATGGCATGTTGCGCAGGCCTTGTCTTTTTCCATTTAATATAATATGCAGCACTTTTGGACTCTTGCGCAACGTACTTATGTTGGTGTACTGGCTCTCTCCTTTACTTTCACGCAGGGTACCTCCCAATTTACACTTTCCATTGGTATTATTTTAAGTTTTAACTCCTTCATTCATGCCTCCTATGCAAATCTCTGGTATTGCAATGTGTTGGCTTCTCATCTTCCATGCGTAATCTATTCTTATGGTCTCCTTGGTTTTATATCCATGCTTGGGATATTGCAATTCAAAAAACAAAAGTTTTTGAAGTTTAGCCCCTCCAAAATCAGCACAGATACTTCCTTGTTTGGTGTGTTGTCTAATACATTACACAGACTTCTGGTTGCAAACTACATCTACCATTTGCTGGTAATATTTGAAGTTTTTTCTTTTTTAATGCTTCCATACTCATTCCATTTCTTGCGCAAACCTCTGGAGATATGGAAAAAGTTTTGACATGTTTTCTTTCAAACGTAGCCTCTTTATTCCTTTTGTGGCCCCCTTTGTCTTACCATGCAATGTTCTTTGGAATCTTACATTGAACTGAGTTTTATATAGTTTTTACATAGCGTGGGGTATTTGGAAACAATTTCTCCTTTGTTTTTTCTTCATTCCTTGCGTGGTTTTCTTGCAATTTGCATTTGTATTTGTTTTGTTTTTTAATACCCATTTTCAAACATATTCTTCTATACTCCACGCAGTAGCTTGCATCTGTACTATATTTTTCCAAAGAGAGATAATCGCCTGCCTTTTTCATTGCTCGAAGGACAAAAAGATATGTGAAGTAAAAATTTCTCACACAGTCAGGATGTTTTAACCTCTAGGTAGATCATTGAGTTATAGTATCCCACATTATTCGAGCTAATGGACCAATGTATACAGTGTAACATTTAGGAATTTAGCAAAAGATTCACATATGTCATCTCTGAATTGTCTCTCTCATCATTATAATTGTCAATGTTGATAGGCTACTTTGAACCTCTTGTTCATCTACAAAAATTTTAAAATAATTTTACATTCGAATTACCTAAACGTGGCCATTAGTGAAGCCGGACCATAAAGCATTGAATTGGAAATCATGACAATCCATCTTGTGTATCTCTGCAAACTGACCATACAAATAGCAACTGGCCTCGGGAACTAGCTTCAAAAACTGACTGAATCTCATCAAGGGACCTTGACGATTGGCATAATGATTCATTTATCAACAATGAATATGCACACAAAAGGGCTTCACCAGATTTAACTCCATGTGCAAGACACAACTGATCAAAAAAGGTGATTCTCAAAACTGTGCAAGTGCAAATGTATCAATTTGCATAAAATGCATCTCGATTACTCTTGTGGAAAATAGAAAACCAATGACTTGATCCTTGAAACTCTCCCAGTTAGTATACCTCCACGCATATAATGTAGATAGCCAACTAACTCATCATGACCATAAAATTGCATCACAATATTAATATGCAAAGTCAACCTCCTGGATGAATATTCATTTAATACATAGAAAACTGAATAAAGTCTATTTGGTTTTGACTTCACAAAGATATTAAATGAGGCTCTTAGAATCTGAACACCCTGACATTGATTCATTCTCATATAAGGGATACGATTCTGCCACTGGCGTGCTCCAATTTTCAACCAATCAGTCAATAGTAATCCTCAAAGTCAGCCCTTTAAAACTTTCTCAATTAAAACACAGTGAAACTGCATAAATCAGATTTGGAATCGGCTGAGCAAACTAATCAGATGGATTGGCACAAGTATAACAATATTCATGATGGTACATTTCCATGACTAAAAAATATGGGATCATTCAATTCACCATGACATTCAACCGGGTGCAAGTTATGAAGCCTCAAAGTAAGCAACTTCATAATTCTGCACTTTCACATTCTGAGAATCAGAATTATTTGCAAACAGAAAATCCTTTGGAAACTTTTCATATGGACTCATATGAATCTTAAAATGGCAATGGAGATTCTCTCTCATGTCTACAACACCTCATAATAATCATTTTGTCATGAAACTTAATTTGGCCAAAGATGTAAGCATGTAAAGTATGTCATTCTCTAAAATCAAGATATGTGCAAAATGCAAATTTAAGTGAACATCTCCAAATGACCCTCTTCAAAAATCATTAAATCTGATATCTGGAAGTTGTGACCCACTACATCTACTCCATGATAGGTTTTTCACATGTTTCCCAAGTGGTATCTCATAAAAATCATCGGGTCGTATTTTACTTGCACTCCCACTAGGCCTTCTTCAAATATTTTTTAGGGGTACGCACCTTTCCTTAGAGAAATTTTTAATTGGTCACTCAAAATTTGTGCCAAATTTGAGAGTACCAATAGACCACATAACAAAACATCAAGCCAGAGTCAAAAATATCTTAGACAGGAGAGCCAAGCCAAGAAAATTCATGCCACGAGATCAGGTATTTCTTTGGGACAGGCGTAGAGAGCCTAAAGGTGCTCACAGTAAGTTTGAATCTCTCTGGAAAGGCCCTTTCATTCTTCATGAAGCCTATGGACCTGATTCATTCAAATTGAAATATCTTTATGGAACCCATTTTCCCTTTCCCTTTAATGGGAAAGACCTGAAGCTGTATCAATTGTGAAGCTTTTGCTTTTCCCTTGTATATAATTTTTGTTGTGCTTAGCGTTAGTTTTTGTTTCTTTTTTGTTGTGTCAAAGTTTGGCCTTATGACCCCGTAGCCCAAGTTTGTGAAATCAGAGAATCTAGAGTTCATCCCTTGTCCCAAATTGGTCCAGGTCCACAGTCGGAGCCAATGTTACATCAGT
Organism: Thuja plicata; assembly: GCA_018584345.1. Lineage (NCBI taxonomy): Eukaryota > Viridiplantae > Streptophyta > Pinopsida > Cupressales > Cupressaceae > Thuja > Thuja plicata. Next base: position 122,190 of record MU218721.1, on the reverse strand, counting down.
TCTTTTATTCTTTTGCAGTTTTCTTTTTGCAGGTCTCTCTCTCTTTGTTGTGAAGTTTCAGTTTTTGAACTTGGTTTCAAACTTTATTTTGAGCTTTCAAAGTTCAAATTCCTTTGTTCAAATTGGCTTGCACATCTACCGTTATCATGGATTCATTCCGGCTAGCTTTCCTTTAGGCGGTTTCCCCCTCAATTTGAATTTTCAAAGTTCAAATTATAAAAGTGCAAGAAGAAGTTAAGTCTCAGTAATCAATATAAGAAGGCATCGCGTCTTGTTTCAAGTTTGTCTGTTCAATTTGAACTTTCAATTCAACTTTCAAAGTTCTATTTCAAAATTTCAAATCTGGAGATTTTCTTTCGGATCCGCAACGGATTTCATATTAAGCGAAGGTAATGATGGTACAGATAAAGAATAAGCTAGAGCATCTCAAATTTTAAATCAACCGTACCTTTCTCTTGAATAATTAATCATTATTTTGTAATCCTGAAGGGTATGAGAGGACAGCTAATTAATGAGATTGCCAAAATAAATGTCACTTTGACATTTAATTTGCGCGGATGAATTGAAATCTTATGCATGTCACGAATCCAGGCATATCTTGTGCATTTATAAATGAAGGTTGTATTTTATTTTCCTCATTCAGTCTAGTTTTCTTCATCATCATGAAGCCAGAGAGATGAAGGAGGTAATTTCAAGGTTGCAGAACTGTCATTTTCATGAATTCTATTGAGTCAAACTCTGAATTTCTAACTTAAGAATTGTGTTGAAGCATAGCAAAACTTGTTAAGTTTCTTCTCGAATTCCTTGTCTTCTTGTTCTGGAATTTTAATTGTTAGATAAGATGAATTATAATAGGTTGTCTTTACCTAAATTGAAATCCTCTACTAGTCTAGTTAGTTCTCTCCCAGAGTAGAAGACACACCCCTTCTAAATATGACTATTGAAGAAATTCTTGGAAGGTTGAGAAATCCCCAGGAAGGTTCTATAGCAGAGAAAATCAAATAGAGTGGTTTGATCGAAGCTGCCACTTTTCCAACTGTAACCCCATGCCCGAAGCTAGTTATGGAATGTATGAACCATTATGATGGAAAAGAGAAGTGCATTTGCACTAATTTTGGTGAGGTTTTAGTAAGAATAAATAGATAAATAGTAATGTCTTCCATGGGGATCCCAGATAAGGAGGAATATGAGGCATGGAATATTAGTACATCCTACTTTGTCTTTTCAAAAAAGAAGAAACAATACAGAAATATAATTGCCAAATTTTGGTTGCTAGACTCTAAGAGAGGTGTTTCTCGTCTCCTAAAACCCCTCACTTGCAAACACCTTATTCCCAAAATCAAAGATTTAGTTGTTCTGTCAAACAGGGTTAAGGGGAATTAGCACACTTTCCATTGGGAAGACTGGATGTTCTTTTATATACAAGTAATAACCAAAGGAGAGAAACTTCTAGATTGGGGCAAACTCATAGCTAAGAAATTACATGAAGGGCTAACCAACTTCATTGGCATGAGATGTTTTTATATGTCCTCTTTCTTGTTCTACGTTCTAGCAAGTTCCAGATAATCGCCTAGGTTTCCTCATGAACCCTTAACACCAGGAATTAAGATTTACGATTATTATCCCATGTTGCAATTGAAAAGGTATTCAGAGAATTTTACCAGAGTTAATGACGTATTTTTGGGTCATCTAGTTTATGAGTTCCGTGGGTGTTTACATAAAATTTTGTCTAATGGAGCAGTACAATTGATTCAAACTTATGGTAGTTTCTTTATATAATTTCCTAGATTTATTTATATCAGAGTTGGCGGATTCAAAGTTGAACCTCTTAGGTTACCTAAATATGCCCTAGATCACTTAGTCCTCACATAGGTTTGTAGGCAATTGGCAATTATAGAAAAAATCTTGAAAGAGGACAAAACTTCATGGATTACTTTTCCTATGGAACTAGAACATTATCGTTGTAAATCCACCTCAAATGCCCTAAATATAGTAGCAAAAGTCAAGAGCTATAAAATCAAAACATACATTGCACGCCCAAAATTTGATAGTAAGGGTTTTTCTAAGTCTTACATGGGCATGAAAGAAGGCTTCACGCATATTGCTCAATTAGAAGACTACTGTGAAGATTGTGAAGATGAATTTGGAGTATGGAAGAGATTATGGTCCCGACTTACTTTGGGGAAAATTATGGGAATGAAACTCTCTATAAGTATTAAAGGAGTTACAGAGCATGAAGATGAAGAGGTGTTGGATCCTGAATTCAGAAGCAAAGTATAGAATGAACCTTTGGCAGAAATAGATTGGAACAGACAAGAGTAAGATAGTATTCAGCACATAACTTTTAATTTGATTAGAAGAAAAAAAAAAGGTTAAGAGATAAGAGATTGGGCAAGCTAAAGATGACTGAGCTGGATATTCATAAACAAACCCAGGATAACCACTCTCCTAAAGATCAAACCTATTCTCCTAATTTTTCTGTTGAATCTTATATTGTAGGTACTATCGCTTTGGAGGTAAACTTAACAAAGAACTCTTCCTCATCAGTAAAATTCTCCACTCCAACAAGAACTACACGTTCCAAGAGTAATAGGCTGAAGAAGGTTAGGATCAACCCTAAATTTGTGGAATTGGATTATGTTGAAGAACAAGCTCCTATGGAAAACCAGGCTCTAGATGTGATGAATTTTGACAATGTGGGAGGGGATGTAGAAATGAATAAGGAGCAGCAAACCAACAACATTCTATCTGTTCATTCAACTGTGTTGCAGACTCCTCCTGCTAAGGATACTATAGATACACCAGCATGGCTCTGCACTTCTATCAATAAAATGAGGAGCATTGTACCTATTTCCCTACCTGATAATGACATGGTAAGCAGATTTTTAGGTAGAGAGGTGAAGATCAAAAAGCCTAGGACTGAGGCAATGATAGACGTGGACACTAAGAATGGATGTTGGTTCGCTAAGATTGCCATCCCTAAGAATGAGAAGAATTTAGATAAAATAACAACTGACAATTTCAAGGTTGAAAAGGTTGACTTGGGAGTGGAAACTCGTGTAGCAGATGTTAAACATCTGGAGTCATCCACCAAGAAAATTGTGACAAGAGCGTGGAAGGATGAAAAATACAAGCAAGAAATGAAGTCAATAATCTCACAGATGTCTGAATACATCTATTCCATCAATCATCTGGATCATATTATTAAAAAATAGACCCCGGTGGTCTTTGATATGAAATCTCCAGATAACCAACAAATGAAGGAACAGATCTTACGAAATAAGTCTATAGCAAAGGCTTATTCTGGTTGGTAGAATCAGTAGTTGATCGAGGCAACAAGTATATTTATGATCTCAGCAGAACCTACGAAGATGCCATGGCTGCAAAAGACAATCTGGACACAGAATTAACAAACTGGGACAAAGAAAAGACCCAATGGATGGGAGTAATGGCCCAAATGGCTGAAGTGAAGAATTATGGAGTGGTGAAGTTCTTGTCCGAGCAGCCAATTGCAGGGTTTGATGATGAGGCTCTTTTTGTCTCGCAAGATCATCTTGACTTGAGTAATTTTGTGATTAAGAAAGGTATTGAGGAATCCACTAAGCTGGTAAAAGAGCTCATTGCCTTAGCAGCTATGATGAAAAATGATCTCGGGTTCATCAAAATACAACTGTTCAAAGAGGATGGTAAGACGCCACAGATTCTTGAAGAAATGTGCCAAGTTTTTATGGATAGGGTGCATATGGTTAAAGAAAAGAAAATAGTGACACCTGATGAGTTTTCTCAGGTTGCAAAAATTGAATCTATGTTAATCATGTGTCATAAGAATTTGGGTCCACACAAAGAAAAGGTGGCTTTAGCTCATAGAGAAAATAAGGTGTGGAAATAGAGGATTGCACACATTGGCATACCGAATCACCAAATTATGGTCAAGTTTTTTATTGAGCATGTGGAATGGAGGAAGTGGTTAGCTCAATCATCATCAACCACAGTGACACCATAGACCTAGATATCATGTGGGATAATAGCAATAGATGGATTACTTTAGCTTTATTTTGATATTTTTTGTTGCTTAAACTTCCACGAAATGTTACTTATTTCTCTTACTTTTACTCCTTTAAGGAGTTAATTTCTAAAACTTCCAAGAAACAATTATTTCTACAGATATAAATGGCTTATTATGACCTGGGAATGGGGTCGGCCAAATTTTGTATTTTTTGACATACTTTCTATTTTCAGCATTTTCATAGTGATACCAAGATACTTGAAAGAAGTTTGATGACTGTGAATGATTTTGATCAATTGGTTGAAATTTTAATAAATAAAGATACTGCAGCTTTAATATTTTCATTTGAGTATACGAATGCAATTTATGTAGGAATTTTGTTTGTGATTGTGGTATAATACTATATTTATCTCAAATTGTGAAGGATTTCAAGTTTCTTATTTAGTATTCTCTGTATTTTCTTTAAAGGAATTCAGTCTTTCGACTAAAGCTATATCTAATATTTCAGTGACTCTTTTCAACTCATTCTTTATTCAAGATCTGAATTATTGAACCTTTCATACTTTAGGGTAAAAAGAATTGTTTGGCAGTTTTGTCTATCATTCATTGCAAGCTTAATTGAAGATCATTGAAGAGGGAGTTGCACCTTTATGCGGAGGGACATGACCATTAAGGTAAGCCCCAACTGTTAGCTAATTGATTTCTCCTAGGAAGAGGCTATAGAGATAAAAATTCATTAAACTATCTTTAATTGAATTGGGGATAAATATGTTAACTAACATTATTAAAATCATTAATGGCGAACAAGTCCCTTCATTAATTTATCAACATATAGGCATTACTACACTTATTGACATTCAATGTGCATGCCTTGAATCAATGATAGAAGACCCCTTAGTACAAATCTTACTTATGAAATATATTTTTTAGCAAGGCCAAAATCTTGAAAGGACATCTCACTCGTGTTACCTTAAGATAGGTAGGGAATTATATTAAATTAATAAATTATCACTCTACAACATAGAAATTTGTGCCAAAGTTTATATATATCATATACACCAAAATATTATCTTTAACAAGTTTCAAATATCTGAAGAACTTCTGTCGGACATAGAGTTACACTTCTCTTCTGCATTGGGGTACACAAGAGAAAAATAATATGGATACCCCAATTAGACTCTAAGGTGAGAAGCGCCAGACTGAATTAAAGAATGAAATTATGGAACAGAGGATTCGAGGCATCGTAAAAAATAATAACTTATTAGTGGTAGAGGCTATAATCATAGTTTTAGGAAAAGACTACTAAAAAAATACTGATAGAACGAGATTGAATTCGGTCATTACATCAATGTTCCTAGCCTTTGTAGTGTTCCTAGAAAGGGATAAAAAGATTGCAAAAATGCTTTGTGAAAAAATATTCAAAAAGGACATTGTTGGAGGTATCAACATTCTCCTTCACAACATTGATGAAGCTTTGATGATTCCCAAAGCCAGGAATTATGGAAAAATCCCTCTTAGGGGAAAATTCATCCCCTAGATACCCTATCTTATGGTTTGAGAGTAGGTAGGATTTCAACTCATCCCTGGTTAGCAGGGGTTGAAACCTAAATTTTCTAATGGCCCTATTAGATATCAAGCACCTAGTTAACCCCGACTAGTTTACTACGTACTTAAAAGAAGAAAGCATCGCAAGTTTTGGAGCTGCTCAGGATGGGACAAGCATGGCTTAAGAAATAAATATCTATGATGATGATAATGACGACATCTTGGAGTGGCAGGATGGGATTCCTTCCTGTGGGGTGGACCCTTCCACCTCGGGTGGCAAGATTTAGGGTAAGGACAGAGGATTTTTGTCAGGCTAGGAAGGCCTTTTTCACTTTAACTTACATTAGATACTTTATAACTATACTTTTATTCATAAGCTTTAAGAAATATATAACCAAGAACTCCCTTTTGTTTTTTATTATTGGAGAAACACCCGGAACCATAACCACAGTCGCATATTTGAACTATAATTTTGATCTATTTCGTGAATTATAGTTTAATAGTAAAGACATTTTAGATACCATCAACATGAAAGGAATGATAGGATTACCCTAAGCGAAAGTATGTGGTATTAATTTAGACTCAGGCACTGTATGATTTAATGGAAGAATTATATTGCTTAAAAGGCTACATTCCCCTTAACAAGGAATATCGTAATTTAGAAATTCTCTAGTTAGGCGTATTATTAGTAATTTCTAGTTCAAGAAAATGGGAATTGCACCGATTAAATTTCATTATGATCTGCATCAGTAAATTATTTGGAAAGTGCATGTAACATCAATAACTTCCCCCAAAAAAAAATTTGTGGTATGATGGAATAGTTTGGAGTTTTATCTTATCTAAAATTCAAGATGTGATAGATTACTAATAAACCATGTAGATGTAGTTTTCAGTTGTAAGTGATGTATGTGAAGGATCAGAAGAAAGGTAATTCAGCTCAAGAAAATGGACAAGGAACGATATGAAATATTTCCCAAATGGAAGCAGCAGTGCGAAAGTGGGCTCAAATTTTCTAGAAGTACTCTATATCATAGTTAGGGTTAGCAAGGATGGGGATTTCCTCTCGTGAGGGATCAAATTGTAAGACGAGGAATGCCTCCTTCTATTCTATTTTTTAATTCAGACTATATGACATATTCTGGACCTTGGTCCAGGGCTAGACTAGAGGTTTTCTTCTCCGTTCTTTCCTACCAGTGCCTACAGTGAATGGAGACAATGTATCTTTAAACTTTTTAATATAATAAAAACTATGGCTTAGGCCCTTTAATGATAAAAAATAAATAAATAAATTTTAATAGATATTAAAGTAATATTATTTAATTGCATGTAGATAAATAATATTTATTTTTAAATATTTCTTTTGATTTTAAATCTTTGAGATTGCGATTTATTATTAAATAATATAGAAAAATAATTCAATTATTGTATAGCGAAATAAATCAACATTTAAAAGTCATTTTTAATTTCAATTAGAATTATTTTTATTTGTTTTAATCATTTGTTTTTATTTTTGAGTTTTCCTTTTCCAAATCCTTTCTTTCAATTTTTTTTCTCTTTAAAAGGAATGGATGTGGTCTCATTTTTGGGGGATCGTTTTTGGTCCAAGAAATTTTATTTTGGGTTTTGGAAAAAGGAAGTATTGGTGTTAAAGAGATTTTTTTTTAAAGCTTGGGAGTCAATTCGTGAGATTAAATTTTTCAGTGTTTGGATTTCATTTTCTTCATCGAATTTGTATCTCATTCAAGGTAGGCGATCTTTCTTGTATCTAGTCATAGATTTTGAATGAAAACTAATTGGTAGTTTACTTATAATTCATTGAGTTATCTATCAATGTGGTTAGTGTTCAATTTTATTATTTTCTTCTTAGCAAGATGCCAGCCTTTCTGTTGTTGGTATCCTTTTTGTTCTTAGGAAGCCACCATTTATGAATAGATTCTAAATATTTTTTTAATAGACTTTCTTGCTATGGTGGTCAATGTGTGCTTTCATTCACATTTTTTTTTCTTTTACATGTTATCACGCCTCTAGAAGGGGTTGCATGTTGTTCTATATTTTTCACAACCACATTTCGATTTACCTTTTTCCTTTTAAATTAAATTGTTGAGATTGTAAGGCGTTGACCTCCTCCAAGCCAGCTCACATATATAATTAAGCCAATAGGCTGTCTATTGTGGGCTTTGCCCACTGATGGAAAATTGTCATGTAGCCGGTAAATTGTCTTATACCGCAGCCTAGAAATTGTCATGCAGACGGAAAATTGCCTTATACCGGAAATGGCAATCAGCTTTTATTTATTGTCTGATAATGCCGCAATCAGATTTTTTTTTATTTTCTGATAATAAGAAAAAATTGTCCAACAACGGTTTCAGCAAAAACGGAATCAAATACGATTTTAAAGAAATTAAATCAAACTATTGTTTAATAAACAAAATTTGAAGTCCGTGGGCAAAAAGATTAAAAGGATTACAATGCAAACAGTTGTGCATAACCATTTTTGAGAAAATGCATTCCCAGTCAGTTTTGTGCAAATTTTGAAGCATGGTAAAGGCATAGGAGAGCAGAATTTCTGTGGACTACAAACATCATGTAGGCTCTAAGTCATCACAGAACCATGCATTGGCTGGTACCGTTTCCATAATCACATAATATTTGGTCATCGTATTTTTTAATCTAATATACGGTTTCTAATTTGAAAATATAGAGAAAATCAATTGTAGAAGGGCAAACTGTTGCCAAAATCTTATGCAGTTGAAAAAAAAATGTAGTTTTGTATGCTTCTCAGCCCGTGTCTAACCAAAAGATCTGATTTCAGGTTCCTCTCTATACTTCTTAGTGTTTATTTGGCTCAATCGAAAGTTTCAAATGTTTTTTCAGGCCAAGCGATGAAGGATGGAGATTCGGAAGGAAAATATATCATTGTTTGACATACATTAATTTAATTCAGTTTATCACTGGTTGTCGTTGATTGAGTTTCAATCTGTTTTCAGCAACTATGTCTATGATTCGACATCTTGCATACATGTCTACAAGAGCATTTATAACTTTAGTGTGTTTTCAGGCATGTCAATACCCTATTCAAAAGCTCCCATTTTAATGGAAGATGCTAAAACAATTTGGCATAGCGGTGTTGCGCATGCTCTTAGGGGATCAATCATAGAAACATTTTGGGTGATCGACGAACATGAAGGCTTCTGAAATTCTATGAAGATAGTACTAGAGACTTACTAGAAGACACTCAGGTAAATCACCATCTTTGGGTTGTTTGAGAAGATTGAAATTGACATTGCATCGTGACAGATCTCCAAGTTTTTCTATGGAACTTAGCATTCTTCTCAGCCTCTTTCTCTTTCTATTTGAATTTTTTATGAATCTCATTTTGTTGTGACAATACTTTCAAAGTCTCATTCTATAAACGCAAACTTCTTTTCCCATGACATGAAATGACAGAGCTATATATACAATTAGAATGACCTACTTTAAATTTCCTTGCAGGTACAAGATCTCTATGATTTCACTTTATTGTTGAAATAGGCTATTCTTTAAGTTACAGATTCCCAATTTTTTATTGCATTTCACAGTTTACATGGAACATATTCATT
>MU218721.1:101488-112990 GCA_018584345.1 Thuja plicata | reverse complement strand
GCACAAAATGGATTTGTTTTTGTTGAAAAAGGCTTTATAAACTTTCAAAAAAATGAAAAAGTGAGGTGTAAAGTCTGACCCCTAATCTTTGCCAACATTCTCCCTGCCTATACTAAAATGGGGCTTCGAACTAGAGCATGGACATCCATCAAAATTTAGATGTAAGGGGATTTCCATTAGATGTTACAGTTGCAGCTATCTTGGTAGACATGTATTCAAAATGTAGCAGCACATATAAGGGACGTGAATTGTTTGACAAAATGCCTAATAGAAGTATGGTGTCGTGGATAACAATGATTGAACAATGTACACAAAACTGGATGATTTTATTTAAAAGGCTTTAAACTTATTCAATAAAAAGCAATTAACAAGAGTAAACTCAAACTCCACAAACATTGCCAGCATTTTCCCTGCCCATGCTAAATCCACCAATTTATCTTCTCTAGTTCCAATACCATAGCGTTTAATCCTCTAGACCGTTATAGCTTCATGAGCAGGAAGTCTCTCCCAAAGAGTGGATTCTTTAAATGAGGTATCTTAACTGTGATGTAAAATTTATCCTAACCATCCTGTAGTGTTCAAGTGTATGAAAAATAATTTCTTTTGATGTAGCTCCAGAATTCCCTGTGATTGTTATAGGAATGTTTGTATGGAGACAACTTTGGATGAAAAGATAAAAACAATTTCTTTTAATGTAGTTCCAGGATTCCCTGTGATTGTTATAGGAATGTTTGAATGGTAGACAACTATGGATGAAAAGATTTTATGTCTTGGAATTAGCATGGCCATGAGAAAATTGATCATTCATTGACATGAATAATAGTTTATAGTAATTCTAACAATAAATGAACCTGGTACAGCGGTATTCATTGTGTTAAGTTCTTTTTAACTATATTTTGTACTCATGATTAATGCTTCTTTATGTCAGGATTATTATTGATTAAACTTTGTATGCATCATAGTTCATTGGACCACAAAGAAGAATTGGTTGAGTCTCAAAGACAAGTGTTTTCCATTGGTTTTGTTTTCCACTCATGATCTTGGAGTTGAAGATTGCAGATTCAAGTTGAAATTCTATAGAAGTGCGTTGAAGACTATAAAAACTTGTGTCAAAGTAGTGTCATGAAGAGGATGAGATATAACAAGTGAAAATGTAGTCTCATTTGAAGAGAGCACATGATATCTAAGTTTCTTAAAGTAAGGTTTCTTATCATAGAGGAGATGAAGATTCATAGAGATATGAATGCAAAAGCAAGCAGAGATCAAGGTCCTTTCATGAAAAAAGAAACAAAGAGATGGAAACTGTCAAAAGGAAATAGTAGAGAATAGTCATGTCATCAAGATAAATGATACTGTATCAAAGAGCATACAACTTATTGAAACTAGCCAAGACAAGGACTGTATAATCATTTCATGGATTTGACAACTGTAATAGGGTACAAAATAGTAGCTAATTAACATCATTGACACATTTCATTCAATTCAAGGCCAATAACAGACAACAAAACTGTTATTACAGAACATTAGAGGATTTAAATAAAAGTGAGTAGGCTTTTTGCTATTTAAATTTTGCTACCATGGCATTTATATGTTATAGGTCTTGATTGGGAAAATGATGAATTGAAGGGTGGAAATGGAGAGCAGGAGACTGTTCTCATGTCAAATAATGGCTCATCAAGAGATCCCTGTGTATAATGATGTCTAGATCGTGTATAATGTTTTTTTTGGATTTTGCCTAATAATTATTTTGGTGTGGCTAAGTGGTAGCGAATCCTAGTGGGCGATGTAGCATGTTGAAACTGGCTTAGAGGATGAATATCAATAATTGTGGTGGAGTGAGCGCATCAAGTGGGCAGACATAGACAATATCGGTTAGATGTAGGAAATGACAAACATTTCCAAGGGGAATGATCCTGGTAATAGTGTTAGTCTTCTTGGGAGAAGTGTAAGTGTTAGTCTGTCATTGTGGAAACTAGGGTTTTTACTTTTTTCACATGTATGTAATGTTTTGAAGTGGGGTTTTACTTTTGCACATGTTTTAGATTGAAAATTGATGTGAATTATTTAATCTTTTGATATTGCATGGTTTGAATTCAAACCAAATCATGTTAATCTTGCAAGAATATTGCACAAATGCATATGGGTCTCTTGTACTGTATGCACCTATTGATGTGGGTACCATGCATTTGGTTATGAGCGGGGTGACTTTACAATTCTCTTTTCCGACTTCCTTGTCCAAAATTTACAAACCTTTAATACATTACACAGAGCATAACATGTTATTAACCATTGCACCTTATTGGTGCAAGTGCTAGTTATTTTCAAGCATCAAGGATGTGTAGCATATAATGAGGTACCAAAGATAATCGCCCAACCTTTCTCTCCATACACATGAAGAGGATTCATGCATTATTAAAAAAAAAAAAATTAGAACCCTCCAAAAAGTTATGCCATAATTTTATGGGCAAAAATTTTAGTTTTAAACCAAAAAAATATCATGCATGCCCCAAGTCTTATGGTTATTATCTAACCAGAAATTCTTTCATTCTATTGTTATTAAAATCTATGCCTTCCTTTATGAATAAAGGTGCCTAGTAGCAGAAGGAAAAACAGAGCCTTAGTATCTTGTTTCCTAGCACCATAAGCCAAATATGTTGGCTGTTTCTTTCTTGTGTTCCATGCCACTGTAGCCGCATCCTTCCTTGTTCTTCGCTACACAAAAAAAAAATTCATCACAAATTTAATTCTTTTTCCTATGTTTGGTATTGTTTTCCTGTAAAAATCTGCTATTAGATTGTTGACCTTGATGATTCTTACTTATGTCGCCACTTGTTTTTGATAAAATTTGTACTTTATGATTTTCCTTTACAGGGTTCAAATTCATTAAAAACATTTCCTTGCAATAAAGTATCATTTATTTTGGCTGGAATTCATCCCAACTTAGGCGCCTATGTTCTAATACTTGGCCTCTCACTTTTAGTTAATACAAATTTGAGTTTCCTTTTATCCTTTGCGCCAAGTTTGAGGAAGTGATTAGTTTATTTCCTATCTTATTATCTTTTACTTTTATTTTTATTTATTATCTACTCTTTCCCAATGTGTGGCGATACAAATTTGGAGTCTTCCCTCTTTCGTTTCTATGTTTGGAAAGCATAGTTAGCGTCATCTTCTTTGGGGGTTTTATTTATTATATCACCAAATTATTTTACCAAGTCCATATTTATTGGTTTATGAAGAATGTTATTGACTTAGTCAATTACCTCTTTTCCCTTTTAAAACTTTTTAACTATTGTTCATGAAATTGATTAAGTTTATTAAAAAGTTTGTTTAGTCTATTCATATAGGAAGTAATATTCGAATGGATATATATTTTTATCCTTATGCTATTTTATATTTTAGATAATAGGTAACTTCTATCTATAATAATAAAATAATTACAAACCTACTTAACTTAGCCATGTAAGAATGGTCTTTATTAGATAATTTCAAATCCAAACAAATAAAGCTTTCAAAATAGTTAAAGGGGGATTTTATATTTATTTATTTTGTTTTGTTTAATTTTAATAGCAGCATAAAGTTGATCTCTAGTTTGACTTTATTTTATTGAGGATTTTATTTTAATTGGGATAGGAAATGTTTATTTCATATGATAGGAATAACATTGTACTTATTGATTTTATTTTATTTTTATTTTTGTAAGAAATTATTTTGTGTTTCTTAAATAGGACCTTAATAAATTATAAAATGTGTACTAATATAAAGAGATTTATTATATGTTTAGGCTAAATTCAATATGAGTGTTTGGTTAAGATGTGAGTTAAACATATACTTTAGAGTTTCGAATGTGTGTTCACCATACTTGTATAAACGTTAGATTATTATTTTAAGATATATGGATTATTGTTATTGGCCTTTTATTTTGGAGGTTGAGGAAATTGTGATTGGTCATACCAGAGGTTCGAGGTAATTTTTATCCCTATGTTTTGTCATTTTGGGAGTCATTTCATTTGGGATTGTTTTGGTACCATCATTGTTTACAAGTTGTTTGCACAAACTTGCGTATATATTTTAATGTCTTGTATTACTTGGTTAGATTTATCATATATGTATGAGATACATATGATTCCAAGTATGTTTAGGATGTTTAATGGTATATCGAGGTTTTCTTACATAGCATGTGTCTTGTTTTTCTCTGAGTTTGAATCCTAATGATTAATATGGTTTTGAAATACGTATATATATGAATTTCATAACTAGACTTTGACAAGGAACCAAGAAGTATTCCTACCAAATGAGTTTCAAAGGTGTGTTCAATTACTTTATCAATGTCTATATTGAGGTTGGACAGTTGGGATCCTGACATTGATATGAGATCCTTTATTAAGCTCCAAAACTTTTCTTTTGCAATTTTCATGATTTGTTGAGTTTATGAGGGATCTTTGTGGATATTGTTTTTTCCTTCTCTTTTGTTTTCAATTGGAGGATTAGGGTGGGTTATCTAGAAGCATAGAGGGGAATTGGCTCACAATAGGGGTCAGCACCCTAAAGTGGTCGTCCAAGGTAACCTATTGTGGGTAGAGTTAAGAAGTGATAACTTAATAAATTTACTAGGTATAACATTAATAAGATAATAATTTTTCTTCACACATGCCTTGAGTGTTAGTTCAGGATAAGAATGGGAGTGGGGAGAAGATGCATGTTCATCCATGGGGTGTAGTGATCTGGCATGATTAGATTCATTGTCTTCACAAAAGGATTATCTGATTCCGCATATGATCCTACTTGGGGTCCGAGGTCCAGAGAGACCGTCGAGGGTTACCCAAGGGGTAGACTTATGTGATGACACTTCCCTATGTGTTATAGGTTTCCTACGGGTTTTTTGTGCCTCAAGTAGTTCATATTTTTATGTCTTTTTGTGAACTTTGTACCAATTTCATTATTTAAACCCTTCTATTAGCCTTCCTTATTTTTGGATTTTTTTGAGCGGGGTCTGGTGTCTATCTCCTTAGCATTATGGGGTGGACCTCTGGGTTCCACGTGGTTGTGTGGTAGTGATTACTTTTACCTTGAGATTTGATGTTTGTGTTCTTGTACGTGGATTATTCTTGATGTTACTACAACGTTTTCTATTTGGCAAGATTTCTTTTTGTCATCGTGAGATTTTTATAATATGCTCTATCATGTATTGTCGAGACATTCCTACAAAAAAATGTAAATGTACATGTATTTTATTTGTAGGTTGATTTAGTATTACGTGATCTTTGTAGTATGTGTAGAGAGGATGTATTTTTATGTATGTCATTATGTATCAGTTGTATCCCTTTGATTGCACTATTTCTTTACTAGATATTGTTATAATTAGGGAAGCACTCACAACTGAGAGGGGGGGTGAATCATTTGTGACCCAAAACTCAAAAACTTTAACCAACTTAATATCCTTAATCTCAAATCTGAATAATAAACATGAATGCAAGATCTCAACGCATGAATCAACACATAACACCAAGATTTTTAATGTGGAAACCCTGTTAGGGGAAAAACCATGGTGGGGATCAAACCCATAAGATGAATGTACTCCATTAAAATAACAATATCATTTTAGGAGTATTACAAAGGGGAATGCACATGCATTCAAGCACACTTCCTAGAGCTCACTGCTCAAATACAGCAAGGGCTTCAACCCAGAGGAAGAATCACTTGCTTATATAAATCTCTGATTAAAAATCATAGAGGACATACTGTCCAAACTCATGAACTGACAAACATCTGTGATATGCCAAAATAGTTCCAATGAAGTAAAAATCTATGCCTCAATTATATATTCCACTCATACCTCTTCTCTTCAGCATCTCTCATCCAACATACAAACCACCACTTCCTTAACTACCAACAATGATTACATATATATACACATTACATCAATTTATCTATATTAGGTTAGCTAGGGACCTAATCACAAAATATTAATTCATTTCAACTCAATAATCAATGTGATCCATTGAATGGTGGCTAAGACATAGAAATTATCCATAAAAGCATCCTTGAACATGCTCCAAATCCATAGATCACACCACAATCCTTTGCAACACACTACGCCAGCAAGTTTCCCAAGAACAATTAAGAAAAATAACACGTTACATGAAATTCACCAAATTTGATCAAATGATCAAGAAACATGAATAAGACTCGATCAAGAAATATCAGTAAGCAATGTGAAATGCCATGACATCAAAAGGAACAACTCTCTCTCATAATTCATACTCGTCTCTACACCATTTATCAAGAACACTAATCAGCAGCCATTGTCATTAAAGAAAATTTTATTTCCAGCATCTAAATCACAAACCACTGGAGCTGAGGACATGCATCCATTTTTTGAACTCGCCACCATGTTAGCAACAAAGAATATTGCATAATCAATCCGCACCGATCCAAACACTGAAATATTATCACAGTCTGAACAACTAAAATATGTCTCTGATAAATCCAACATAGCTCACTCAAATCATTATGCACACCTCTGCTACTTGACCAAGATCAAGTACAAACATCCCAAAAAACAATTGTAGCTTCGCTACATCTGATATTCAATGTAGTAACTATACCATATAAATATCTTCACTAAACATACCAGGAACATTGTCTCCAACAGTAGAAATATATTGATATAAATTACAAAACATTAATGTCAGCACATATATGCACACTCTGAACAATATCTCAACAATCTCCAAAAGGATATAGTGTATATTCTATGTTTTAAATGCATTGGATGTGTTAGTTTACTTTATGATTCATGTTCATTTCATTCTAGTTAATTAAAGAACTAGGAACACTATTAATTGAGTTTTAAAATAAATGTAAGATAAATCATGTAACTATGTCATGGTGAAAACTTAATGTTGTAATTAATGTTGTTTAAAGTAATGTCTTGGGAACCTTTTATAATGTTAGTTAAATTTAAGTAGATTGATTTAATGTCTACACATGTTAATGATGATATTTAAACATAAGTTTATTCTTTCTTCTGCATTCATGTTCTGGTTAAGTAAAAATAGGTTTTACAAGCACCCAAAACCTTTAAACAAAGTTTTATAGATATTCAATAGAGAACAACAGCAGTTGTGCCAAAGCACCAAAAAAGGAAAGAAAAAAGATAAACCAGGAGACCGCCTAACTAAAAAATTCCCATAGATAAACAGGAAAAGACAGGGACAACAAAAAAAGACAGACCCAGAACAAGACAGCTACATGTCATCCACTAAGTTCTGGACCTGAATGACCATAATCTACATCTGATTAACTAAATTCTTGAGGTCTTATGTTTCTTTATCCTCCTTTGGACTCAGCTTATTTGTTCTTTCCCTTGTGCGAGTACCAGGTCCAGTAGTCTCCTTTGCCTCTTTTTCATCCTTTTCTCCTCTATCCTACTCCAGCTTATCCATCAAGATCTTCGCATGTCCAGTATAAGATTTGAGGCTCACCAGGCATTTCTCTCCTATCTTACGCACTGTTTCCTCAAGTTTGTTGGTTTTCCTTTCAATGTCTTGTTTCTCTGCCCTGTCATTGATGTCCTTTAGTTGTTTCTCCAAATTTCCAACTTTGTTCACAATTTCCACCTGGGCTTCCGAGTTATTAATCGCCTCTTTCATTTCATCCAAGAAAACAACAACAGGCTTCTCACCAATGCTAATGCTTTTTATGAGATTAATCTCTGCCCTCATACTATCTATTTGGGTTTTCATATTAGCATTATCATCTAACATATTACCCACCATGCAAGTGAAATCCGCTAGATAGTCCTTGCTTTTCTTAACATCTTCAGGCACAAAATATTTACATGTATCCTCATTTTTGAGGGAATTTTTTTGTCTCATCCCCTGTTTCCTCTTTTCGGTTCTTTTTTAATGATCTTCCTTCATCTTTTCATCCTCCTTCTACTCATTGATCTTTGTTTTCTTTGTGGGATTTTGGTCCTCTTTGTTACCATCTTCAGTGTCCTTCCTATTTTTATCCCTATCATCTTCCCTGAGATCAATCTCGGTATTCAGATCCTTCTCCATCTCATCCTCCTCATCTGAGGAAAGCACAAATCTCCTCTTACTATTTTTTTTACCTTTCTGTTTGATCTTAGTTCTGTCTATTATGTTTACCCGTTTCCTTTTCTTGGTCTCTTTTTTATGTTTATCCTCTGTCTCTTCATCCTATGTTTCCTTCTCAGTTTCTTTTTCCTCCGCGAGAGTCTTCTTCTTGGCAGAAATGATTTTATTCACTTTTTTTTTACCCATTTTACTCCCCTCCGGTTTATCTTCATCAGTCTCCATATTTGTATCAGAGCCCTCCATAAAGGACTTCTTCTAATTTTTCTTAGATGAGGAACCCTTCTTAGTAGCATTTTTAGGGGTTTTGCACCCCTTGGATTCTTCATCATCATCCTCTATTTCTTTGTCATACGTGCTATCATCCTCATCACCTTTCATTTCTTCCTCATCCCTCTGGTTCTTTTTTAACAAAGGTATTTTGACCTTCTTAGTTTTTAGAACATCATATATTAACAACATAAGACCCTGGTGAGAGGCATGATCACCCTTTAGATCTTTCTGCAGACTACTAATTATAAAATTCAGAGAACTAAGCAAATAAATGGGCAAACTAACTTTCACATTGTGTCTAAAATGATTCAAAAGCATAAAATGGTGACCATAAGCTCAGGTAAACCTACCATCCAGCGTTATATAGATGATAACAACATAAAGAACATACCTCCTAGGCCTAGATATCCGCTTTGGGTTATGGTAGGAAGTATCCACTTTGATCAGTCTGGCCTTCTCTTCTTTAGATTTTGGGAATTTCTCCCAAGCTTTATCAGAAATAGCTCTTTCTCTGCAAAACTTAATACCCTTCGCCCCCATCCTAGTAGCCTCAGTAATTATCTCCTCTGTAACTTCCATATACTGGTTTCCCACCATCACCTTACCATCTTTCCAGGTCTTAGAAAAAATCCTTGAAATAGTAAGGTTTCTGCCATGAAGCCTTTCTAGAAATTCTGCCATCCCTCCCTCCTTAAGAATATTCCATACTTTATTCATTTCTCTCCATTCATCACAATTTATAGGTTCTACACGCTTCTTACTTCCACCCATCTTAGCTCTCTAGTTTGAATTCTTATTTATGTTATAACTCTTGAGAATGTCGTTAAGAATACCACACCTCGCTCTCAGAAAATCCAAATTCACCTAGAATCTGTGCCACAACCAACTTTTAATCACCACTAAGTACTTTATTCTTAGATAGTAATTATGATGAGTCACTTCCACATTAAAATACTTTATTAAACTTACCATTTATGACCTTTTTCTGTCTACTCCGCAAACGGTCATCATCCAGTAATGATTTAGCTTAATAAGGCATGTCTTTTTCATCATCCCATTGTGTCACCACCTCTAGTTTACATACCATGTTGGTTGCCCAGTCAGCTACACCATTAGTCTCTCAAAAGTTACGAGAAACCATACACTTTTCAAAAGAATAGATTATAGTTTTTTCTTTTTGCATTATGTTATAAATAGACCACGAGGTAGGAGTTTCATTATTCAGGCATTTGATAATATTGAGGGAATCTCCCTCTATCCAAACCTTATTACAACCTTTCTCCTTAGCCAAAATAAGTCCTTGAAGGGCAGCATTCGCCTCAGCATTATGATTAGTTTGGAATCCAATAGGGATAGGTTTAATATCCCTATAAATTCCTTGATCATCTCTTATGACAATCCCACATCCAACCACCCCCAGATTACCCTTTGAAGCACCATCAAAATTTACTTTCATCCATCCACTGGGAGGGTAGTCTCATATTACTTCCTCTCTCTTATCTTTATTACTCTGTTTCCTAAAGTTACCTTTTATTTTCTAGTTATTAAAGAAGGCAATGTCCTCCTCATTTAGAGGTTCTACAATTATGTCCTTTAACGGTAACTTTTCTTTGATAGCTCTCTTAATCCTATGGAAGACCTCCTTTTCACTAGCCTCTTTGTTTCTGAAGACTCTCTCATTCCTTTCTTTCTAGACTCCCCAGCAGACATAGGGGAGGACAAACTTCCACACCTTGGCCACAGTTTCATTCTTTGAAGGATGGCTCCAGGATTTAAAAAGACTAATCATATCCTCATGGAAAACCCATACAATGTTAATAATTTGCAGGAAGTAATCCCAAATCACCCTATTATAGGGACAATGAATAATCATATGATCCACACTTTCCTTGTCCTGATTACAAAGGTAACATCTGTTCACAATTATCATACCTCTTTTTCTAAGGTTGTCATTAGTTTAAACCTTGTTTTTCATCAATACCGAGAACAATACATTGATCTTTGGTGTGACATCCTTAATCCAAGCTTTTTCCCAACATGTCTCACTGAGATCCTCAAACTCCTGATGATACAGAGAAGATATAGTCAAATCCCCATTCAGACAGTACTTCCATATGATCATGTCTTCCGCATTCGTGTTATAATATGTATGTTTAATGTTTATTTTTTAATATTGCATCAACATTAAGACTAGTTAGGTTATATTCTCATGGTTTCTTGAGCGAGGCGTTACAAATGGTATTAGAGCCCAAGTTTCTACACTGGGAATTCTAGGAATTTGTATGCCCATTAGGTGTCTTGTAGTAAACTTCAAATAAAACATAGACACATAAATCTTTTATATTTTATAACCATTGGATTGCAACTAAACATTTATGTCTTTATTTCATTTAACTTGTTTTGATATATTGCTCAATATATTGGTTATCATAGGTGAAATTCCTATCGAGTCGTGATCTATTGCTAAAACCTATGTCACAACACTGGGATCTCTGATTACATTTTTTCCCATGAATTTGGTATTATATGTGCGAGTATTTTGTTGTGAGTTAGCAGTCAGCTTTCTTCTTGTATCCCTTGTGTGGTTTGTGTGTGTTTGAATGATTGACGATCATGGTTGGATTGTCTCGTTTGACTTAACATGATTGGTTAGGATAATTTTTGTTTATGGTAGATGTAACCCTCCCTGGTGTTGATTTTCCTAGTACAAGGGACTCCTTGATTGATTATCCTTACCCCTTTCAGTATTCTATGATCCTTGAGTGACCATATTGCTTATATCCCTAGTGATATGATATTTGTATTTAATTAATTGCTAGAATTTGTATTGATTAGATCCTATTTGAGTGTTCCATATTGTATTGTGTGTGTGTTGTAATCAGATGTGAAAGGATAGGATTGATTATGAATTTAGGAAATAATTCATATTACTTTAATTTACATTGAAATAAATTGTGCTCAATTTAAAACAAGGACGCATAGCGTCTAGTTCCTGCCTAAGTTCTAAAGATTAAGCCTTACGAGATTTGGCTTGATGAACATTAAATATTAAATAGTAAATATAATCATTAATTATAGATAAACATTAAATAGTAAATAGTAAATATTAAATGAAGATTTCTATTACAGT
>MU218721.1:77644-88505 GCA_018584345.1 Thuja plicata | reverse complement strand
TACTCTTGTATTTCCATTTCTTTGTAGTCTTTCTCATTCAACCTGGTTGCCATAATCTATCTTTCATCAAGAATTTTTCTTAGCTTTATCTTCGCCTCCTTATACTGCTCAAAGTTTATTTGCATCTATAACTGCTCATTCTCAATAGTCATGTCCAGTCTGAACTTATCCATTGCTCTGATCTTTTCTCTCAAGTCTTTAATCTTTTCAAGAGAGAGACTCAGCTTTGATACCAATTGTTGGAATTATATTGAGATGATGTACTGAGAGGGGAGGGGCGAATCAGTACCTCTAAAACTTTTCTTGGTTAGCCCGTTAGCCCTTATTCATCAGTTTGTAAAACAACTTATCTATTTGTTCATCTTTCTTTATGCATATGAAATCATATCATACATTCCATTTGATGTGTAACAGTAAAGGAAACATACATGAAATTTTATAACACATAACATAAGATATGGTATCGCAGAAAAATCCTGTTAAGGAAGTAAAAATTGTGGTGGGGATTGTTACCCACAAACTTCACTATCTATAGATCAGAAGAGCCAATTAAGGCTTACAATTTGGTCACTTCTGATGAACTACCCTATTAGGAGTATTACAGTGGAGACCTGTTAAGATCTACTTCATTTGAAGCTTTAGCAACACTGTTAAGTGTGCACTCTGTTAAGAGATTTACATAGGACGGTTAAGTCCACCTTCTACAAAAGGATTTTAGATGTGATGCACTTGTTAGAGTGCAACTACATAGGTCTTTGATTTGATGATAAATGAAATCTTTAATTATTGATAAACAGATCCTATAAAGCTCCAAAAATACTATTAATCATCCTTCCATGATTGAGTATTACCTTTATCTGCTCGTCGATAGCCTCTGTATGTTCTTTGATAACTGATATATTTTGTTTGTGATCTTTGCATGAATTTTGCCTTCTGCTCCTTAGATGCTCTTCGTGGCTATCAATCATTAGGAATTCATGTGCTTACAAATGAGTATGAACATCTATTTATACTAATCTAGGCTCAATTCTTGATTCATGCATTTATACATTAACTCTAGATTCAAGATATACAACTTGATCTTGATCTATAGTTAGATATGCTTTAGATCCATTAGGATGCTTTAAAGCATTTACATAAAGCATGCATGGCCATCTAATTTGATTTAAAACAAAAATAAAAATCTATAAATATATTTACATTGCTTTAATCGACGTGTAAAACTCATATCCACAATTTGCGGGTTCTTGCTCTATCTATCGGTTCTGATGGTCAGTTTTCTTGATCGTCAGTGTTCCTTTCTCTGAACATGTCATCAAGTATGCTTGTCTGTTCCTGTTGGATTGATTCTAGAAACTGTGTTTCCGGTAATGCTTGTGTTTGCTGGTAATGCTTGTGTTCACCGATAATGCTTATGTTCGCCGGTAATGCTTATGTTCATCGGTGAAGCTTGTCACATTTATACTTAGCATTTTTCTCAAAAATTCTTTGTGCTGTCAGGTATGCTTGCATTTCACTAGTACTGCTTTTGGTTCGCCGGTGATGCTGGCTGTCTGTCGATAATTCTTTTTGACTGTGTTTTTCTTCTGAGTATACTAATGGAAAAATAATGTCATCACCCACAGGCCTTTTTTAACCTTTTCCATGTATCATGCAAGTCTATCTTGATTTGACAGTGGGCGTTAAGCCTTGATCATGAAGATGATATCTTTTTACTCATCAAGGCTTCACACCTAGTTGAAAAGTGTCCTTCTATGATCAAAGTGTATGCAAGTTTTTCGACCATCAGATCAAGGTTTATCTATGATTTTTGTTATGCCTTAATCAAAAAGCTACAGGTTTGATAGTCTTCAAGTAATTGCATCGTGTTGACACGTGGCGAGTTGTCAGATCTTGGGGCCCATCAAAGATAAGGTCAATGGTCATGCAAATCTGAGTTGATCCTATGGTCAGTGCTTTTCCTCAAAGATAAGATGCACAAATTTTAGTGATCAAGGCATTGCGCCTAAGGGCCACATGGATAAGGTTTGGTAAGTACTAAACATTCAGTGACTTGGCATGGCAGTTATCTTCGAAATCTTGCAATGTTCATAGTTAAGTCTATAGAATCTAGAGATCTAGTGACAAAAGGAAGGAATTAACATTTTATGTCTTGTCTTTGAATCTTGTAATGTTGCGGTTAAGTCTCAAAGCATCTGGAGATTCAACAAAGACCATCAATGCTGTTGAGATCGGCGGGTTGTCATTGGATCTTGTAGTTTAAGTCAGGTAAAGTCAGGCATTCAGAGATTCAGAGAAATATTTTTCGCTAGATCTTAGGATCAAACTAGAGCTAAGCAAAGTGTTCAGAGATTCAGCGAGGACCGTTGATCATGACCCAGATGTGTGCCTATTTCTGAATCTAGAGATAGACCATGGGTTAGGACTGGCATTTGGTGATTCATAGATAGTGTTGTCACTGAATCTCACAGTGGGACCATGGTTGAGTAAAGATAGGTTTAAGGTAGATGATTTTATGAAGATCTAACAAACAACATTTTTCCTTAATATCAGAGATGATCAAAGATTAATGTTTAAGGCATTACGATAGTGCAACACATTGCAGATCAGATTTTCAGGGCCTGGGTAACTTAAAGAGGATCTACGGATGTGTTTTAAAATAAGATAAAGTCTTGATCTAAGCTATCGACTGGTATCCATTACAATCAAATATTTGAATTTTTAATTGTTTCTTAGGTATTTTTAGACATGGCATTGTTTTCTGGGTTGCAAATACATTAAATGGTTTGATTTGATCTGTTAGATCGATTTGATGAACTACAACTGATTGAATGTTTGAATTCATTTGTTGATATTCAACCGAGTTGTAGAAGTGGTGATAAACATTATCAGTTAATGTATTTTCATTGATGTCAACTTATTTGAGTATTATTATGGTGGAAACATTTGTTATAAAAGATCTAGACCAAACAATGTTTATGTGGTTAGAAAATGAATAGTTTTGTATACACAAAGAATAGTGGACATTGAGTAAAACACATTGTATAACAAGCACAATGATAACCGAGCTAGGGATTTTTCACACCACACGGTTAATACTAAGATTGAGCAGTTAATTCAAATCAAGGTTGAATATGATGTTGAAGTAGAAATTGATGATTTTGAGGTAAAAGATAAATTTTTTATTTGATCAAACGGTCACAAAAATTCAAGGAAGATCGGACGACAAAGAATGAAATGTGTTTTTAACACAACTACCAAGGATGGATCAAGAGGGAAAATCAACGATGTAGATTAAGCAGCAAGATCTGAAGGATGGAAATTAAATGATCTATGATGTATATATGAGAGACAAGAGATTCATTTTAAATCACACCTGATGTGCATACATGAAAATTTATGCATGACTGATCAAACTAGTTAAAGACAGAACTGAGTGTTTTCTGCAGACATAACCAAGCGACAGAGGAAAGAGAAAAACAAGTATGAAGTATGAGATGAATTGAAGAAGTAAAAATTGATCAGAGGTATTATGTACTTAGCATAGATCTAAATATCTACAAAATAAAGTTGTATTTGAATCAGATCACTAGTGTATCAATTTAACCATTGTTACAAACAAATCTCTTAACCGAATAGGATAGTGAAGTCTTTATTATAACATTCAAAGAATGTTGAGTGTTTTCTTGTTGACCCCATAGTGAATGCATGGTCAAGAGAGAATTGTTAGCTTTAAATCCTCTAACCAGGTCACATTTAATAGTGTGCATTATAACCTTTAACAGGGTTGGCTCTTTACCAAGCTCACTTCAGAAAAGAGAAAATATTTTGGGTTACCGATCCCAGGTGGTTTTTCCCTTACCAGGGTTTCCACATTAAAACTCTATGTGTCAATGTGCATATGTTGTGGATTGTTATTTTACTTTACACTTTACTTTATTGACCTAGATCAGTAATCACAGTATTAATTTACTGCCACTCAGTAAACACTATTGATGAAAGTTTAATATTACAGAATACATTTTCACCGAGTTGAATTATATGTTTAAATTGTTTTAGTATACATCTGGAGAAATTTGGGACTATAGGATAATTTGTGAGGAAACTAATTCTAACTGATTTACCCCTCCCCCCCTCACAGTTATTCTAACAATTGGTATCAGAGCATACAGTGCTTAGAAGAAAGTTTTGAAGGACTTAAGCTAAAGATCACAAGATGCATAAGAGAGATGCACCTAAGCTAAACAAGGATAAATTCTCGACATGGAAAATAAGAATGAGACTATACCTATCAAGAATTGGAGACAACATTTCATATTATCTAGATAATGAATTCATCCTACCTTCTGGTGATGAACTATAACTGATTGAATGTTTGAAGTTGTTAAGCTGACGATCACCGAGCTGTAGAAAGTTAGTGCAAGACATTAAATCAATTAATGTATTGTATTTTCATTGATGTCAACTTGATATAATCTAATTGGTCATATTCATATTGTCAAAGACTTCAAAGAACCAAAGTAATAATGGTTATGTTATCAGTAATGCATAAAAGTTTAGTATATACCAAGTGACAACAAACATCGACGGACTCAAGTAAAAGATCACAAGATAAGCAAAAGGGATGTGCCTAAGTTGAACAAAGACAACTTTGCATCATGGAAAAGCATGATAAGACTTAACATATTAGGTATTGTAAATGATGTTACTCAATACTTGGATGTTGAATATGTGTTTCCTACAGGACCTCACACACTTGATCAATCGAGAGAAAAGCATGAACACAATTATATGATGATAGAACTTGCTTCCTCACTCTCCGATGTTGAATTTGAAGATGTCAAAACATGCACCACTACAAATAAAATGTGGGACAAATTGAAGCTATTACATGGAGGAGATGCAAATGTGCTAAGAGCTAAGGCAGAAATCCTAAGAGGAAGGTTTGATGACCTAAGAATGAAAGAAGGAGAAAACATCACTTAATATAGCTGCAAAATCAAAGCGGTAGTCAATGTTATCTAAGGAGTAGGAGGTGTACTTGAAGAAGAAATAGTGGTAAGTAAAATCATAAGAACCTTACTGCTTGTTTATGTTATTACAATATCTTATATACAAGAAATGAGAGCAGTAGCAAACAACAATGTCACTCTAGCTAGTCTAGTTGGTAGACTTATTTCATTTTAGATGAATAAATTTGACAATAGTGTCTTACCATCTATTGAGTCTACATTCAAATCTTCTTTAAAAATAAGTAAATCAACTCATAAACACACTATGAGAAATGATAGTGATAGTGATAGTGATGACCAAGAACTTAATGAGATTGAATCACTAATGGCTATAAGATTGCAGAGAGGCAAAGGTAGATACAAAGGTAAACTACCACTTGTATGTTTTAATTGTAAAGAGATTGGACACTTTACTACTAGATGTCCTAACAAAAGAAAAGAAGATAGAAATAGTGATAGGTCATATGAAAAGAAGTTTGACAGAGGTGATGACAAAGATTACCGAAGCAACTGAAAATTTGACAGTAGAGACAACTGAGACTACAAGGACAAAGGGAAGAAATCTTGTTACCTAGATGAGAAAAAAGATGAGAATACTGACACTGAATCTGATGAAGATATTGAGGTGGTATTTATTGCTATGAAAGATGATTCAGACGAAGAGGAAAGGTATGTTGAGACTGCACTCATATCTAAGGTTAGTAAAAATGATGTCTAGGTTATTGATACTATTTGTACTCACCACATGACTGGAGATAAGGAAAACTTTGAAACTTTTGAGTATTATAATGGTGGATCAGTAAGAATGGGAAATGACTCACCTTGTCCAGTTGAAGGTAAAGGAACTATAATGCTAAATAATCTAATTAGATGTGAAAATGCATACTGGGTAAAAGGACTTAACTATAACCTATTGAGTGTTTCACATCTAAATAACACAGGTCACCGAGTTGCATTTGAGAACAAAAAGGAAAATATCTTTAATGAATCAGAAAGGTTGATCAGAGCTGGTGAGCAGACAAAAGGTAACCTATTTTATCTTGATGATATTAAAACCACTTGTTTAATGGCTAGAAATGAAGACATGTGGCTATGGCATAAAAGGTTATGTCATGTGAATTTTTACAAGATGATTAGGATAAGAAATAAAATTAAAGTAAGAGGCTTACCGAACATGTCAAAACCCGACCATGTCATGTGTAAGAATTGTCAAAAAGATAAAATGACAAAGTCTAGTTTCAAGAGAAAAACCTACACATCTAATGTCATTCTAGAATTAGTCCATAATGACCTATGTGGACCCATGAGAACAGAGAGCTACTATGGAGATAAATACTTCATTCTATTTGTAGATGATTATTCTAGAATGATGACAGTTATGTTCTTAAAAGAAAAATTAGAAGCATTCAAGATTTTTAAATGGTATAAATATATTGTAGAAAAACAAAGTGGAAAGGAACTGAAATGCTTAAGATTAGATAAAGGAGAATTTATTTCTGACAAATTCACTAACTTTTGTAATAAGCATGGAATACAAAGACATGTTTCTGCACCAAGAACACCACAACAAAATGGGATTGCTGAGAGAATGAACAGATGAATTGTTGATTGTGCCAAAACACTGATGATTGAGAAAGGCATCACTCAAACATTCTGGAGGGAAGCTTTCAGTACTACTGTCTACACATTGAATAGAGTTCAATTTAAGATAGACACCAATAAGACACCCTATGAGCTATGGTATGGATATGTGAGGCCTCACCCCGAACCCATCATAGCTTTTCCAATTACCATTTTGATAGACCTAGTAATTGGCTTGAATTAGGAGGTTTTACCCTTTTGATAGGGATTTGGTTAAATTAGATGATCATAATTTATAATTTATGACACTTTCCATACTTGTGATGTTGACCATATGATACATTATGATGATTGACTTTGATGAATGGTGAGATGTTTCAATTTGGGTACACATGTTGATATGAGTTGTTCAAGAAAACTATAATCGAGATTGGAATTATGTCGAGATGTGAAATTCTTTGAAGGTTAAAGGATAGGTGATGAAATATCTTGTTGAGTTTCAGGACATTTTTGTAACTATTACTTGAGGAATTGGTTATTTAATTTTATGCCATTTGGGTGTTTTTAGAATTGATAAAATTAATGCTTATGTAATTTAGATAAAACTACATCATGATTTATATAAGATCTGGAATGATTAGTGTGACATGTGAGTTAATGAGTTCATGTTCTTATGATTCAGTTTACATATGTTCATTTGTAAGTCAAGGATTAAAATTTATGATGACTATTATATTATGTGGATTATATTTTGATGTGGATTAGAACCTAGAACATATTGTTGATTTTGGCTATACATGCTTAGATATGTGATTTGATGAGAAATACTTAATCATGATTAGATTTTATTATTTCATGAATAATGCTTTAAATTTAGGAAATAGCATGAATAATATGTCGTAATGTTAGGATTATGGAAACACCATGTTTGAGCATTACTTAATGAAAAGTATATTTAAGAATTGAATTTTGCATATAGACTAACGTTGCAAATTATGAATTGTATATATATATATATATGCATGTGATTTATTGCCTTGGACTACTGATGCTCGAGTTTAGTGTGTAGGAAAGAGAACCATGGAATTATTCAGAGAATCAGGGCGAAATACATGTGAATTGAGTAATCCAAGATTTAATCCAATAAGGGGTTGAAACCTCACTGTAATGTGATCTTTGTTGTAAACGTAATCTGAATATGTGTTAATATTTTAAATTCATGTTCTTGATTGGACATGTCAGTGTGAATGTGATGTGTATTTTTTTTGGTGTTACTTGACACTTGTATTGTCCATGTAGATAGTGACATATCAAATTAGGGCTTGGGAAAGAATAACCAAACCTTATAGGATTTTATATTAATCCCACTTGCATATAGATGTCTTGTAGGGATCACATCAATTTGAAGCTTGGATTTGAACTCTAGGGGTACTTTGGAGGGGTCAAAAGTGACCCTAGAATGTATTTTTTGGCCAAAATTAGTTAACCCTAGGGGGTACCTTGGGTTGGGGGATAGTTTTTACCTATGGGAAACCTTAGATCACCATTATGGCCCTCCAAAATGTCTACTTTTCAAAAGTGGCGAAAATGAAGATGACCTCATGCATCTAACTTGTCCCACACTCCTTACTAAACTCTCAATTAAGAGGGGAGACAAGAGGTAAGACCAAAGGACTAGAGGGAATGTCTCATTAATTTATAGGTCTTGAGTACACTTCTGGGGGTCTTT
Source organism: Thuja plicata (assembly GCA_018584345.1). Classification (NCBI taxonomy): domain Eukaryota; kingdom Viridiplantae; phylum Streptophyta; class Pinopsida; order Cupressales; family Cupressaceae; genus Thuja; species Thuja plicata. The sequence goes on along the minus strand of MU218721.1, from coordinate 80,183 downwards.
TTAGAGGGTTTGGAGAGACTTAGTGGATGTTCACCCACTCTCTAATTTTAGAGAGAATTAGGGTTGGAGGAAGGAAAAGAAAAGGATAAGGGATTCTTCTCAACCAGATTTTTGTCATTTTTCTTGGACCAAGGTTGGTGGATTCTTGCCATGGAGAAATACTCTTGCATTTTATCCTTGTATGTTATTGTTTTTATGAACATGTAAATCTTGTTGTATGGTGTTCATATATGTAAATCTTGTATGGAGTTCATATATGTAAATCTTGTATATTGTTATTGTATGTAGATCTTGTTATTGTGTGTTGGGTTGGGGATGCATTTGGATGTTGTATCATTTCTTATTCCTTTGGATTGGGAGTGTTGTTCATGGGTGTTTAAGGCATTACTCACCCTTGGAAAGGGAAGAAGTGGCCTTGGGTGAAGCGGTTAGTTGGCTCTCCATTGTAGTGAGAGGCTCTTCTCATGCAGAGAAGAGGGAGAAAATGAAAGGTGTATAGGCCCTTGCATGTCATTATATTTGATCCTAATTTTGGGAGAGATAAGAGAAGATTGGATGAAAAGATGTATGTGGTTTTTTCCTTGAAGAGAAAATGACCAAATGTGTATATGGAAGGAATGTCAATGTAGCCTTGGAAAGGCATGGAAAAAATCTTGTGGAAAATTTTGAATGAGAAATGGAATTCTCCTCCTTAGAAAATCCCACCTTCACCCTACTTCAATGGGTTTAGAAAACTCATTTGTGAAGCCTTCGTTGGGAGTTAATTGTTGTTTTTTTGCATATATGATGGTTGTGAGAATTTAGATGTGTTACTTGTTTAGCCTTAGATCTCCAAGCTCATGGGTGGTCTCCTTGAGATCTTGGTTGGGAGGTGAGATTCCCATGATTCTCCCCATGTAATTGTAGGTTTTGAAGTCAAAATGATTGTGGAAAAGCTTGGGAGAAATCCCTATGTTGGTGTAGTTGTGTGAGAGCAACTTTAATGTTGCATGGTTATTCCTTTTGGATTGAGATTCATTCTTGTAGAGTTTTGTAATGTTTGTATTGAAATTTTTATCAAGTAAGATGTGAAGATCTCTTATTCATTATGTAATAGTTTCATTAAAGGAAGTAATATTGTATGCTATCCATTGATTGTATAGTTTTTCCATCTTGAAGATGTGTAGTTGTATTTTGAAGGATTACTACAATATATTTGATTGTGAGTTTCAATTTAAAAACACTCCATTCTTCCTTTGGAAATCTTTATTCAGTCTCAATAGGTTCAATATTTCACCTTAAAATCTTCATTGCAACTTCCATATTTGAAAAGAAAAGATCAACATGATAACAACAGTAAATCAAACAAGTTAGTATATTAATGTAAAAATCATCTAATATTAATATTCAATGTATATCTCACTTAGTGTATTGCACTAATAAAATAATCCAATGCATACTATTAGTTACTTCAATAATAAAATCAAGAAAACAATATATTAGAAGCTTAAAACAAATAATATCAATGTTACTTCCCAGATTTTTAGAGCAAAAATGCTCTCTGGATTTTGTATGGGAAGGGAAATATTTATCTTTACCACAGAGAATATTCATTTTTCAAGATGTTCTTCCTAATTAGAGCTAGTATGCTAACTCCTTAACATAACTAAGTTGTTAACTACTAAATACTAAATTAATAATAAAAATTCATAACATCACTTGTTTAATACTTTCTTTTCCATAGATGGGCGCAGTATGTTGTGGCAGAGGTCACATTAAATTAAAAAAAAGAAAGATATAATTATGAAAGGATGGGAAGCAAGTCTGACATGTCCTTATTTCTTTTCCCCAAGTCAAATCTCTTTCCCTCCATGCGAAATTTACCTGCCTCCCTTTTGGTTGACCTCCCATAAAGTCTGCAGTACATTGGTTTGGGGCAAATCTTGAGGGGGCCCCTCCTCAACCTTGAAATCATGCACCACTTCTCTTAATTGCTTGGTCTTTCATTTCATAAGCCATTCGAATTCCCTTGCATGGGAATTAAGGAAAGATATTTGGTGGGCCCCAAATCTTGTCCTTTAAATCTGCACTCCTCTCCTTGGAGGAATTCGAACCCTTAGGCAGCTTTGTCCTTTTGTGTCTTGTCACCCCACGCACTTGGAAAGTGGGCCTTGGGGGTTAAGGGGGTGATGTGATAGGTTAGTAAGTAGACAGGTTTAGATTAGTAGGTTAGTAAGTTAGGTTAGTTTAAGATTGTTTAAATAATTTAAGTAGTATTCTTATATATATAATTAGTTGTTAACTTAATCTTTATTAGGGGATTAAAGGCTATGGTTGCATGTGTTTTTCTTAAAAGGGGTAAGTTAATTAAAATTGATTTTAGAAGGGTTAGTTAGATTAGTTGGTTAGGTTAGTAATTAATAGATTTGGTTACTTATTGTTTTATTTTAAATTATGTAGTTTTCTTTCTTATATATAGATATAATTTTGATTCAATAGTGTAGTTAATTATTAGATTAATAGAATTAGTTTTTATGCAAAATGTATAGATTCATTAACT
>MU218721.1:30732-69430 GCA_018584345.1 Thuja plicata | reverse complement strand
ATGTCTCTTTATATAGACAGGGCCTTAGCATCATGGTTTTCACATAGGTTCATTCCTGAATCCCCGATTAGTACCATGGTCAACTTTCCTGCACACTCATTGCACACATCAGTAGGTCCAATAAATCCATACATAAAAATAATAGAATACATAATATATGTTGAACACACATTCACTCACACTTGCATCAAAGATTATTTAACAATATCTGCATCTATTCCACATGCATAAACATAACTTTTAATAAATTTTCATCTTGATTGAATCTAACATCCACATACTAATCCAATATATAAAATCATCAAAACTAAGTTCTGTAGGGAAATTTGCATCACTAACATAGAGTATTATATAGATTCCCTGATTACATATTCAGGTGTTGTATTACAAGTAAAGTTTTCAACAATCCATAAAGTTTTATATGTGTCCCAATAGTCCAACTCTAACAAAATCTATATTAAAAGAATAACATATAAATGATAAATAGTACTAAGCTTATGTCGGACTGGGGTAGGCCTCACATGCAGGTTTTGAAGTCAAGATGATTGTGGAAAAGCTTGGGAGAAATCTCTATATTGGTGTAGTTGTGTGAGAGCAACTTTAATGTTACATGGTTATTCCTTTTGGATTGAGATTCATTAATGTGGAGTGTTGTAATGTTTATATTGAAAGCTTTATCAAGTAAGATGTGAAGAGCTCTTATTCATTATGTAATAGTTTTATTATAGGAAGTAATATTGTATGTTATCCATTGAATGTATAATTTTTCCATCTTGAAGATGTGTAGTTGTATTTTGAAGGATTACTATAATGTATTTGATTGTGACTTTCAAGTTAAAAACACTATATTATTCCTTTGAAAATCTATATTAAGTCTCAATAGGTTCAATATTTTACCTTAAAATCTTCATTGCAACTTCCATTCTTGAAAAAAAAAGATCAACATGATAACAACAGTAAATCAAACAAGTTAGTATATTAATGTAAAAATCATCTAATATTAATATTCAATGTATAGTTCACTTAGTGTATTGCACTAATAAAATAATTCAATGCATACTATTAGTTACTCCAATAATAAAATCTAGAAAATAATATATTAGAAGCTTAAAACAAATAATACCAATGTTACTTACCAGATTTTTAGAGCAAAAATGCTCTCTGAATTTTGTATGGGAAGGGAAATATTTATCTTTACCACAGAGAATATTCCCTTCCCAAGATGCTCTTCTTAATTAGAGTTAGTATGCTAACTCTCTAACATAACTAAATTGTTAACTACTAAATATTAAATTAATAATAAAAATTCATAACATCACTTGTTTAATACTTTTTTTCCCATAGATGGGTGCAATATGTTGTGGCAGAGGTCATATTAAATTTTAAAAAAGGAAGATATAATTATGAAAGGATGGGAAGCAAGTTTGACATGTCCTTATTTATTTTCCCCAAGTCAAATCTCATTCCCTCCATGCAAAATTTACCTGCCTCCCTTTTGGTTGACCTCCCGTAAAGTCTGTAGTGCATTGGTTTGGGGGAAATCTTGAGGGGGCCCCTCCTCAACCTTGAAATCATGCGCCACTTCTCTTAATTGCTCGGTCTTTCATTTCATAAGCCATTCGAATTCCCTTGCATGGGAATTAAGGAAAGATATTTGGTGGGCCCCAAATCTTGTCCTTTAAATCTGCACTCCTCTCCTTGGAGGAATTCAAACCCCTAGGCAGCTTTGTCCTTTTGTGTCTTGTCACCCCACCCACTTGGAAAGTGGGCCTTGGGGGTTAAGGTGGTGATGTGATAGGTTAGTAAGTAGACAGGTTTAGATTAGTAGGTTAGTAAGTTAGGTTAGTTTAAGATTGTTTAAAGAATTTAAGTAGTATTCTTATATATATAATTAGTTGTTAACTTAATCTTTATTAGGGGATTAAAGGCTATGGTTGCATGTGTTTTTCTTAAAATGGATAAGTTAATTAAAATTGATTTTAGTAGGGTTAGTCAGATTAGTTGGTTAGGTTAGTAATTAATAGATTTGGTTCCTTATTGTTTTATTTTAAATTATGTAGTTTTCTTTCTTATGTATAGATATAATTTTGATTCAATAGTGTAGTTAATTATTAGATTAATAGAATTAGTTTTTATGCAAAATGTATAGATTCATTAACTGATTTAGATTTAGTATTGGATCAACACATTAAAATAATAGTCTATATTATCCAATGGTTAATTATTTAAAATAGATCATTAATATTAGTTAGTTTAGGTTATTTCTAGAATTGTGAATTTGTGGATTAGTTAATAGGGGTTCTGGCTTAATGAGTTGATTTGCTTAATTTAATTTAATTTAATGTATAAGAGGGTTTAGGACATATTGTCATGGTAGTATAATTAATCCACCTTTTATGATTAGATAACATTTTGTGCTAGTTCACATTACCAAGTTTATGGTCAAATATAATTCAATTATTAATATGGTTAACTCATGAACTAACAATGTAGACAAATTATCGAGTATGTTAAATAAATCTCATATGAAAGATATAACCTAGAGACATACACCTTTTAGGCTATCATTATTGGAATGAAATTGGTGACAAAATTAAATGCATCATTTCGCAACGATATTGCATAAGATTATAGTAATTATGGGAACCCTATTAAACCAGGAATGTTTAAGGATCATAATGACATTGAATAGGATTAATAAATTTGATTTACAGGTCAACCATTAATGGGGTCAATATACCCCTATGTCCTTACAATACTAAATCGTAGATTCTCTTACCATCTTTCGAGTTGGATTACCGACTCTGCAATCACCTTTATCGATAACCCTAGCTCAATCTATGACTAGACATTTGAGCTTGAGAAGCAAATTCACCATGTTGTCTCCTTCCCTTAGTGCTCTCAGTATTATTGTGTCATCATTGTTGATGTGGTTTTATGTCCTTTAAAAAAAAAATTTGTGTGTTTTGCCCTAGTTTTGGGCATGACATTTTGGTATCAGAGCCAGGTTTTACAACACTAGTTGGCTTTGGGTCCAATAATCACTTGAAGGCCTATAGTTTTTCTCTATAAGAGTTGGACGAGGTACATAAGAGTATTTTAATTAAAGGGTCAATGTGAAATGAAACACATGTTATCACATAAGATATTCATATAAAATAGTATACTGAACATACCTAGATAAATAACTTGAGAGGGATATGAAGGGATGATGCTTATTGTTAGTGGGATCCAACCCTTAATTATTTTTATTTTTATTTTTTCTTTTTCTTTTAAGATGATTTTTAAGAAAATAATATCAGATTATCAACCAATCTCATTGCCTATGACTATAATACGATAGTAAAATGCGTGTAAATAGAGCCACCTTGGTAATGAAATATGGAGACCCTTATCGAGATACACTTCAAAGATAATACAAACTCCAAGGTAGATATGTAACTCATAAATCTTTTGTGTCCTTATACTTTGTTAGGTACTTGTGAATTATCAGAAGGTACATATCAGCTAGGAATCAATGATTTTTTTTTTTTAGTGTATTAAAAAGTAATTAATATGAATTGTAATGAAACTATGGACAATCAATGACAATTATAGAGATTAAAATGGGAGAACAGGATAGTATACATTTAATCTAGCATAAATAAATAGACTATTCCATGTTGTGCTAATTGTTAGTGCATTAGTGACGGAGCCTTGGTAATGCGATTATAAATAGAATAATGTAATTTATCTCATAAGAAATTTTACTTTTGGTAGTTCCGTGTGCCTTGCGAAGTTAGTTCAAAAAAATTAAATTACCAGAACCTTCTTGCACTATGATCCACCTCTAAGGAATAAAGATGCAATTAAGTGTGTGTAAATTAAGAGGAGATGTAAAATATCTTTTCACTTTAGTATGAGAACATCATCTNAATCCTTCTATGATATAAATGAGTGGGGTAGGAAACTACCACAAGCATGTGGGATCCCTTATGCCATGGTATGGGAAATATGTTATGAGAATATAAATCCTTAGGATAGACGTGACCAATCGAAATGAATAAGGACTAAAGTGTATCATGTATAAGATGGAGAGATTTGACCTGACGAACCATAGGACATAATTGTTAGTGAAATAAATTTTACCCTAATGGATAGTCATCAAACTATTAAAGTATAAACTACTAATATTTCTTTACACTATCTATAAAATTGTAAGCAACCCTCCTCGTGATTTAATGAATTATTCTTGGGAATGTAGTGAGAAATAAGTATCAAGTAGAATAATGGAATATATGCATGGTAATATAAATTAATTAATGTAATGTCTATTGTGATGAGTGAGGTATCCTCGAAAATTTTCTAGGTCACCTAACCTAGGGAAGGTTGTTGTTGAAATAAAGTGTCAAATCACTAAATGGAGCCACTTGAGAATTTTTACGTAATTATGATGATTGAAAATACTCATATGAAATAATTATGCTAGTTAATGTACTCATGGTATTATTATGTTGGTAACCATGCCTCTGGTCATTCCTATATTCATAAAATAAATACTCATGTAGATGTTTTAATAGTGTTGATTTATGACACATTGGCCTAAGTGTGTTGTCCATTAAATGTTGTGTAAGTACGATGATGTAATTCATGTTATTGAGAGTAAGAAAAATGATGAATTTGCAGAGAAAAATGATGAAGAAAGAAGAAAAGAACCAGAAGAGTACAACAGGTTTATCTACAATAAAAAACCTGACACTCTACCTAATAAATAGTGTATTGCTCCTGAGCGACAGAATAATGCACCCGAGCATTAGGCTGCAAACACCAAAAATTAGGAAATTGCTCAAGATGATGTACTGAGCGATGGAGATTAGAATGAAGGTAAAGATGATGATCAAACTAATGAACAAAGAGGTGAACCGATACTTTCAAAGTATGTCAAAAGATGCCATGCATAGAACCAGATCATAGGAGACAAGAAGGATGAAATGAGAACAATAAGTAAGTCACTAAACACTAGATGTTTAATTTGTGATTTTGAGCCTAAATCTGTTAATGTTGTACTTGAAAATGAAGAATGGGTTAGTGCTATGAATGAAGAGATAGAACATATTAAGAAGAACATAACATGGACATTAGTACCTAGACCAGATGAAAAAAATGTCATCGGTACCAAATGGATATTCAGAAACAAGATGAATGAGAATGGAGAAGACACAAGGAATAAAGAAAGATTAGTATGCAAGGGATATGCACAAAAAGAAGGTATTGACTATGGAGAAACCTTTGCACCCATTGCCAGACTAGAAGGAGTCATAATTCTACTTGTTTGTGTTGCATACAAAGGATTCAAGGTATACCAAATGGATGTCAAATCTGCATTCCTAAATGCAATACAAGAGGAAGAGGTATACATTGAAAAACCAAAAGGGTTTTTTGATCCTAACAAGAGCAACATGGTATGTAGACTACACAAATCCTTGTATGGATTGAAACAAGCACCAAGAGCATGGTATGAAAGCCTTCACTCCTATCTCATAAGTATTGGATTTGTAAGAACTAGTAAAATAGTAATCTATATTTAAAAGAAGATATTGATTATAACATTTTGATTGCTAAAATATTTGTTGATGATATCATATTTGGAGGTAATGATATGTTATGCAAATCATTTGCTCATGAAATGAGAAAAGAGTTTGAGATGTCAATGTTTGGGGAGATCAAATTATTTCTTGGTCTATAGATTCTTCAACTAGATGCAGGCATATACATCACACAATCCAAATACATAAAGGAAGTTCTCAAAATATTCAAGATGGAAGACTCCAAGCCAGTTGGAACACCTATGGAAACTGGATACAAGCTGACAAAGGAATACAAGTCACCCGAGGTAAATCAAACCCTATATAGATCTATGATTGGAAAGCTAATGTATGTTGTTCATACTAGACCAGATATAGCACATGCAATTGGAATAGTTGGAAGATTCTTTGCTAATATCAAGGAATCACACATGACTATTTTCAAAAGAATTCTGAGATATCTAAAGAATACTGAGGACTATGGTCTTTGGTATAAAAGAGAAGGAAAATTTGAGCTTTAAGTATATATAGATATTGATTGGGCTGGAAACTTAGATGACAAAAAGAGCACAACTGGAGGAGCATCCTTCATGGGTGATAGACTTGTCACATGGATAAGTAAAAAGCAAGGATGCATCTCACAATCTACTATAGAAGCAGAATATGTGGTTGTTGTTGCAAACAGCTCTAACATTGCATGGATCAAAAAATTACTAGAAGGTATGAATATAAAAATTCTTGAACCAGTGATTATCTATTGTGATAATAAAAGTGCAATAAACATTTCCAATAACCTTGTCATGCATGCTAAGACAAAGCATATTGCTATCAATTATCATTACTTAAGAGAACAAGTGCAAGAGAAAGAAGTGATACTGGAATATGTTCAATCCAAAGAATAATTAGCAGACATATTCACAAATTCATTGCCTAAAGATACATTTGAGTACCTGAGAAAGAGACTAGGGGTCCAACCCTTGTCTATTGGTCACTAAGATGACTAGGAGGTTTCATCATCCCACACACAATCATAATATCATTCATGTTGATGCAAGCAAAGAGATGGACTACAAAGATCTATCAGTACATAGAAAGGTACTTATCTGAACCGAACACTAGAGTTATTGTGTTGCTAATGGAAAGGAAATTCAAGGAATATATTTAGAAAAGGAGAAAAGACTTTGGCATTGTTGTCAAAGGGAGAGATGACTTGCAAAGGGAGAGAAGTATCCAAAGGGAGAGATGACTTAAAGGAGAGAGTATATCCATATGAAATATCTATCAGAAGTATCCAAAGTGAGAGATGACTTAAGGGAGACATGAGAAATATATATTTCTATCAAAGGAAAAAGACATATCCATCAGAGAGAGGAACAGTCAAAGGGAGAGAAAACATCATAGAAAGATTCAAATAAACATTCATCTAAGAGAGATAAGATTTTATAGCAAAGGGAGAGGCAGAATCAGAAGTTTCTACATCTATCCAGTGAAGGGAATAAAAGATGAAGAAATTACTCTGCAAGAATCAAATATAAGCTAGAAGAGCTTACCGAGAGTCAGACATTTGTATTAGTTATAGAACAATAAGTTTGGTAAAGTTTGATGAACTACAACTAATATATTTCATATTATATTAGTATTATGTAGTGTGTTGCCATCAATGCCAAAGGGAGATATTTATGAACTATAATTGATTGAATATTTAAAGTTGTTAAGTTGATGATCATCGAGCTGCAGAAAGTTAATGCAAGACATTAAATTAGTTAATATATTGTATTGTTATTGATTTCAACTTGATATAATCTGATTGGTCATATTCATATTGTCAAAGACTTCAAAGAACCAAAGGAATAATAGTTATGTTATCAGTAATGCATAAAATTTTAGTATACACAAAGTGACAACAAACACCGGCGGACAATGCACATCGACGGATAGCGAACCCTGAGAAGAGTCACAGTGATACTCAAGCAAGATACCAGAGCAAGCATTACTAATGAGAACCAAAGAGATACGTGACCAGAACTGAAAGTCACAGTGTTTCTCAGTGGACAGACAACCCTGACATACAGAGATGACCAAGGACAACTGAAGTCAAGATCAAGAAAATAAGGAGTTAAACACCGATCAGAAATGAAGTTCAAAAATAAAAAAAGACTTAGCTGGCAGGAGCTAAACATGGAGTTAATTGATTGATTACATTTTTTTCATAAACTAGTTAAAAGCTAGAGATAAGCAAGAGTTTTAAAGCTAGTTTTATTCTAGTTGTCAAGGAGAAATCTACGGGATAAAACTAAAGCAATCTTTAAAGCAAGAATGGTGAGATATTTGGATCACGTCGAGAACAAGAAAGACAAAGACCTAGAAATGGTGAAATCATGTCTATAAGAGAGAAAATCTAATTCATTATGAATGAGGGGGGAATAAAGAATAAGATGATGAAGAGAATACTGGTGAAGAATGAATTTTTCATGCAGTCCTAATCAAACAAGCTGAAGAACAGAGCTAAAGATTTCTACGGACACTGAGCAAGAGATAAGCAATAGCATCACCGAGCAGAAAGAAGTGGAGCAAAGGAAAAAAAGGGAAACATTGATCATAAATGTATTATGAGATTACTAATTTAGTTTAACCATTGGATCAAAAAGTCTCTTAACTAAGTAGGATTTGACTATCCTTTATATATTGAGATACATCCTAAGGAGTATCAAATAAAATTTCATGAATATAGCATAGTAAAATGCTAGATATCAAGTGACAAACTATTATATTTAAATCCTCTAACAAGGTCACACTTAACAGTGTGTTTGTAACCTTTAACAAGGTTGGCTCTTCACCGAGCTCACTTTAGAAGAGTAAAAATTTTGGGTTACCGGTCCCAAGTGATTTTTCTCTTAACAGGGTTTCCGCGTTAAAAATACATGTGTCAAATGTGTATATGGTTCATTTCTTTAATGTTTTTCTTTACACATTGCTAAAATAGGATTATCGATAAACACTAAGTTATTTATTGTATTTCGGTAAAGGTTAGACTGCTAATCGGTAAATCTTAAGAATAAGGACAAACAGTGAACTCTAAGCAGTAGTTATTTGATAAGATTGTTTAAAGGAAATCATCTTGTAGGACTGAAGATAACTAGAGTTTTAATATTTGAGATACAAAGTTTTGGTTGGTTATTGGATTAATTTTTGAGGTCGCTGATTCACCCCCCCTCTCATTTGTTCTAACATCTGGACCTTTGACTGTTAATCAAATGAAAGAAAAACATGAATATAACCTTATAGTGGTGGAGATTGCTTCATACTTACAAATGCAGAACTTGAGGACATCAAGACATGTACAACTACCAAGCAGATGTGGGATTAGCTTACACTAGTTTATGGAGCAGATGCAAATGTACTGAGAGCCAAAGCTGAAAGTCTTCATGGAAATTTTGATGACATGCAAATGAAAGAAGGAGAGAACATAACATAGTATAGTACCTGACTTAAAGAATTTGTGAATGCTATTCCAGGATCTCGTGGAACCATTGATGAAGACACTATTATGAGTAAGATTCTTAGAACTATATTTCCTATTTATTCTATAAGAGTCTCTATAATACATGAAATGAGAGCTACACCTAGAAATAACATTACTCTTGATAGTCTTGTTGGAAGATTGATTTCTTTTGAGCTGAATAACTTTGACAATAGTATTGTACCATCTATGGAGTCCGCATTTATGTCTACTTTGAAAATTGGTAAAACTGGTAGCAAATACATAATCAGAAATAACAGTGACAGTGATAGAAATGACAAGGAACTTGATAAAATTGAGACCTTAATGGTTAGAATATTACACAGAGGTAAAGCAAGATATAAAGGTAAACTACCTTTGATATGTTTTAACTGTAAAGAGATTGGCCATTTTGCTGCAAGATTCCCTAACAAAAAGAATGATGGTAGAAATGATAGATCTAATGATAGAAAGGATGACCGATACTACAGAAGCAACCGATAGTATGAAAGAAGGGATAACTGAGACTATAAAGATAAAGGTAAGAAAGCTTGTTACATTTTTGAAGATAAAGTTAATGATAGTAGTTCTGATAGTAATGAAGATATTAAGATAGTGTTTGTAGCCTTGAAAGATGATTTAGATGAAGATGAAAGGTATGTAGAAATATCACTTATTTCTAAAGTTAGTAAACATGACATTTGTTTTATTGATAGTGGTTGTACACATCACATTAATGGTGATAAAGGAAAATTTGAATTTATTGAACATTATGATGGAGGATCAGTGAGAATGGGAAATGACACACCCTGTCAAGTAAAAGGAAAAGGTACTATTATGTTGAACAATCAAATTAAATGTGAAAATGCTTATTGGGTAAAAGGACTTAATTACAATCTATTGAGTATTTTACGACTGAATAACACAAGACACCGAGTTGCATTTGAGAATAGAAAATAAAGAATCTATGATGGAAAAAGGAAAATTGATCAGCACTTGTGAACAATCTAAAGGTATCCTATTCTATCTTGACAATTTTGAAACTACTTGCTTATTGGAAAATAATGAAGATATATGGTTATAGCATAAAATACTTTGTCATGTAAATTTTGAAAACATGGTTAAGATTAGTAGAAAAATAAAAGTTAGAGGCTTACCGAGCTTAACTAAGCCAGACCATGTAATGTGCAAAAATTGTCAAATGGGTACGATGTCAAAATCTATTTTCAAGAGCAAGAATTTTCATCTAATGATATTTTGGAGTTAGTTCATACAGACCTATGTGGACCAATGAGAACACAGAGCTATTATGGGGATAAATATTTATTTTATTTGTTGATGACTACTCTAGGATGATGATTTGCATACTCCTAAAAGAAAAATATGAAGCATTTAAGATGTTGAAGTGGTACAAATCTAAAATGGAAAAAGAAACTGGTAGAGATTTGATTTTTTTGAGATCTGATACAGGAGGTGAATTTATTTCTGATGAGTCAACTAAATTTTGTAATGAGCATGGAATTAAGAGACAAGTTTCTACACCGAGGATACCACAGCAGATCGGAATTGCTGAAAGAAGGAACAAATCAATTATTAATTGTGCCAGAATGTTGATGATTGAAAAAGGAGTTGCAAAAACATACTGGAGAGAAGTGATTAGCACAGCTGTTTACACACTGAACCAAGTACAATTTAAGAAAGATTCAAACAAAATACCTTATGAGCTATGGTATGGGTATAAACCAAATGTAAGTTATTTTAGAATATTTGGAAGTCATTTCTATATTCTGAAAGATGATCAAAATGGCAAATTTGATTCAAAAAGTGATGAAGAAATATTTATAGGATATTCTACTAAGAGTAAAGATTACAAATGTTTGAACAAGACAACTAAAAAAATCATTGAGAGTGAAAATGTTAAAGTTGATGAGTTTACTGAGAAAAATGATGAGGATAGCATGAAAGAACCTGAAGACTATAGTAAATTTTTTTATGGGAAAGAACCTGATACTATACCGACACAGATGCCTAATGTTACCATGCAACAGGGTAATGTCATCAAGCACGGGTAGCACAAATCGAGAATCGGGAAAATGCAGAAACTGAAGATCATGAACCAGAAGACAATAAACATACAAAAGAAGATAATGAAGAACCAAGATTTGAACCAGTACTTGCTAAATATGTGAGAAGACATCATCCACAGGATCAAATTATTGGAGATAAAAGAGCAGGCATGATGACAAGAAGTAAGTTTAGAGATGACACTTGTTTAATTTATGAATTTGAGCCTAAGAATGGTAGAATGCATAAGAAAATGAGAAATGGATTAATGCCATGAATGAGGAAATTAAGAAGATATAGAAAAATAAGACATGGACATTAGTACCGATACTGAGTGGTAAAAATGTCATTGGCACCAAAAGGATTTTCAGAAACAAACTAAATGAAGATGGGAATGTAACCAGAAATAAAGCAAGATTAGTTTGCAAAGGGTATGCACAAGAAGAAGAAATTAAATATGGACAAACTTTTTCACCCATTGCTAGACTTGGAATAAGAATACTACTTGCATATGCTTCATATAAAGGATTCAAGGTATATTAGATGGATGTGAAGTCTGCATTTTGAATGGAATACTGGAAGAAGAGGTATACATTGAACAACTTGAAGGATTTGTTGATCTTAATTAGACATACATGATATGTAAGTTATACAAATATTTATATGGATTGAAACAAGCACCCAGAGCATGAAATGAAAGATTTCATTCTTATCTTATAAGCGTTGGATTTATTAGAACAAGTGACAACAACAATTTATATTTAAAAGGAGGAATTGATGATAACTTATGCACTTCATTTGCTAATGAACTGAGGAAATAATTTGACATGTTGATGTTTGTTTCATGCCCAAAACAAGGGAAAAAAACACACACAAATTTTTTTTTTATACAAGATCAAACAACTACTATGACATAACTAATACTGAAAGTGTTGCGGAAGGTAATGGAAAGGTGAAGTTAGTTTTTGAGTTGAAGGGTATGTTCATAGATTGAATTAGGGTTGTGCCACATACAGATGCAGAGTTGGAGAATCAACTTGTTACACGGGTTACATGAACTCTTCGGTCAGGTTCAATTAACTATGATTTTACGTTTAACCACGTATAGTATCATGATGGTAATTTAATTGTTAAGAACATGTGTTGAATTAGGTTAACCTAGCAATTACTTTAATTCTTAACCTAGATTACAACTTTATCCATTTAAATCTAGTACTAATTCCTTTGCAACCTTAGCTACTTACAACATTTAAAGTAACCTTTAGACATGATCCTCGGTCAATCAAGTTTACTAAACTAAAACCATTTCAACCCTAAAACATTTGAAAGTCAATTAATTAACCCTATCTGCATAACATCTATAGACAACCCCAATATAACTATTTCACACATATTAGTTAAATAAATAAAAGAGAACTAAATTAATTACAAGAATTAATATGTATAACCTTTCTTAACTATCCTTGGACCCACTTAAACATATGTATTAAAATATCCACTAATATAAAGACTAATTAAATTCTACTCTTTTTTAAAAAAAAAAATATATACATGAAACATTTACCATTTATCATAATTAAAATTTAATACAAACTCACTATACAAAAAAAACTACTAATTAAAATTTAATAATCAAAATCAAATCTAATTCCTAACCTATTGATATCAATTTTAATTAAATTCTCCCATTTTTACAAAGAACACATGCAGCCATAATCCATTAATCCCCTAATAGAAAATTAAATTAACCTCTAATAAAAACAATTAAGTTATCCTCTAGTAGAAAAATTAAATTAACCTCTAACCCTTTTGAACACATGAGCAACATATTTCAATTTAATAATTAAATTAAATTAACAACTAACTAAATATTAGAATACCAATTAAAATCTTTAACAATCTTAAACTAACCTAACTTACTAATATTAATGATCCATTTTAAATATTTAACCATTGGAATAAATATACTATTATTTTAAAAAGTTGATTTAATGCTAATTAAATCAGAACATGTTAATAAATCTATTAGTCGCTAATCCTAATCAACTAATCTAACTAACCCTACTAATCTAAACCTATTTACCTACCCATCTTGCATATCACCCCCTATCCTCCAAGGCCCACTTGCCAAGTGGGTGGGGTGATGGAAATCCCAACCTTACCTAAAGCTTGCGTGATATTTATGCAAGTAAAGCCTTTTTGAAACAAAGGCATGCGCATGTTTCAAGGTGGAGGTGGGGACCACCTCAAGGTTTCCCCATTTCAATGTGCTGAAAATATTAAGTGGGGTCAACAAAAGGGGCAAAGGGAAATTTCGCATGATATCGGAGGCTTTCTTGTCATAGGAGATATGCATTGATTCCCATGTCAGACCCCAACATCCTACGCATGGAGGAGAGGAGTGATCAACAAGTTTTCTAGGGCCCACCAAAACTTCCACTAAGATCCCAAAGAAAAATTTGCATGGTTTGGGGAGGGTGGTGCAAAACCCAAGTAGTTTGTTTCATGTTTTTTTTTTCATTTAATTTTCCTTTCAAATTTTTAAAACAGTCCTATACCTGTGCCCAAATAAAGAGGTAAAAGGGTAAGGAAGAAGGTATGTGTGGGGCCCACGGGGATGGGTACAAAACATCATGCCTTTCCCAATAATTAAAAACTATGTATTAGCACTAAAGGGGTAACTAGGGGGGTTAAGTGAGGAGAATATAAAGGGAATATTCACTGTGTAAAGGGGGAATTAATTCCCTCCTCATACATTTTTCAAAGACCAATTTTTCTCTAAAATCTAGAAAATGCCATTGGTATAATTTAGTTTTAGCTTCTATCATTAATATTATTGATTTTATTATAGGAGTAGTTAATTGTATGCAACTGAATTATTTTATTAGTGTAATACACTAAGTGAACTATAAATTAAATATTAGTATTAGTTGATTTTTACATTAATATACTAACTTGTTTGATTTACTATTGTTATCAAGTTTATCTTTCCTTCTCAAGAATTGAGGTTGCAATGAAGATTTTAAGGTAGAGTGTTGAACCTAATGAAATATAATATAGATTTCCAAAGAAAGAATAGAGTGTTTTTAACTTGAAAACTTACAATCAAATACATTATAGAGATTACAAGATTCATAATTTCACAAGATTTTATATGCTATCAGAAACTATTACATTGCCTTTCTTCTCAATATTGGATATCATTCTACCATGAAAAATTAACTTCATTATTCTAAAGAATAGAATATAATAGGCATGAAACTAAAGATTCTTCATTTACATTATGGTAACCTTTCAAAAAATAACTACACATCTTCAAAACGGAAGATCAATACAATCAATGGAAGACATACAATGTTTCTCCCTTTAATGAAGCTTTTACATAATGAATAAGAACTCTTCACATATTACTTGATAAAGCTATCAATATGAAAATTACAACACTCAACAAGGAATGAATCTAAATACAAAAGGAGTAACAATGCAACATTAAAGTTTCTCTCACACAACTACACCAAAATAGAGATTTCTCCCAGGCTTTTTCACAATCATCTTGACTTCAAAACCTGCAAATACATGAAAAGAACCATGGAAATCTCACCTCCCATCCTAGGTCTCAATGGAAACCACCCCCGAGCTAGAAGAATTGATAGCCAATGGGTGACAATCACACATCCATATACATGAATACAACAATAAAGAACACCCTCCTAAGGCTTACACAAATGGATTCACCATGAACCTATAACAAGGGGTGAAGATAAATTTTCATGTAGGATAATGCCAAAATAATACATTCAAATAACATGCATTTTTAAGGCTAAAACCACATACATCTTTCCATCCAATCTTCTCTTTATCTCCCTCAAAACTAGGATCAAATACAATGGCATACAAGGGCCCATACACCTTTTTATTTTTCTCCCTCTTCTCTCTATGAGAAGAGACTCTACACTATCATGAAATCCAAATAACCCCTTCCCCCATACATGGCCACTTCTTCCCTATCCAAGGGTGAGTAATGCCATCACACCCTTCACAAAACTCTCATATTCAAAACAAAGATAAAACCATAAGCAAGAATTCAAACCCAAAATCTCATTCCCTTACATAACAACAATACAAATATATTTCACATATGCAAGAGAAGGAAAAATATATACAAATCTACTTGCAACAAAACAAAGAACTTTCATGGAAATGGAGACCAACCTTCACAATGTGTTATGGAAAATAAATTTTGAGAAGAGCCCAATCCCTTATGCTTTCTCCATCCAAACCCTAATGTCTCTAAAAGTAGAGAGTGGTTGAACACCCACTAACTCTACCAAGGGTCTCTAAAAAGACCTCCAACTTCTACCCACCCACCAACATTAAATTTAGATTTGAACCTAAAGTCCTTTGGCTTTTCCTTGTCCCCTATCATAAATGTTAGATTGGAAAGGAGTGTGGGTTTGGGTAAAAGATCAAGACTTACTCTATTTTTGAAGCATGTGGAAAATGGATCATAAAATAGGTCACCAAGGCCACTAGAGGATTCTAGATGTGTTAAAAATATTTCTAACCCATACCCCTATCACTAAGGTACTAGGATTTTGTTAAATTTGACCCTTATGACCTCTTTTTGGCCTCTAGAAGTGGCTAGAAAAGAATTAAATCTAAATGATCAAATTGGTGGAACTTTGCAAGTATCTCCAACAAGGGGTTTAATTAGGTTCCTAATAAATTAGTTAGGCTTAGGTTTACATTTCCAACCTTAGTAGACATGTCATTACATAAACACATAACGAGTGTCAAGAGACACTATAAAATGACATAATATAACATTGACATGTCACTAATTACATAATGAAAACACCTAATACATACATACAATTTTACGGCCACAAATAAAATCACTTAACAATGAGGTTTGAACCTCTTCATTAGGTTCAACCTTGGATTTACAGTTTGTATATAGGGTTGGTTACTGATTCCATGGTTCTCTTTCCTGCACACTAAACTCGAGCATCTGTAGTCCAAGATAATAAAATCACATGAAATATACATATTCAATTCATACTTAGCAACATTAATCAATAAGAAGAATTAAATTCCTAATTGAAATTTTCATACATAAATGTTTAAAACATAATAATTCCATAATCATCATGACATAACATCCATAAAATAATCAAGTCTAATCATGATCCAATCTTCTCATCAATTCACCTATCTAAACATTTATAATCAAAATCAACCACATGTTCTAGGTCTAATCCATATCAAAATGTAATCCATAAAATATAATCGTCATCATAAACATAATATCTTGAGTCTCTGTTAGGATAATTAAAAAGTGTATAAATGTATCAAAATAAGTGTATTAACTGAGCTATGATGGGTCAGGGTGAGGCTTCACATCCTCCCCCACTAGGCATGAACTTCCTCCTGGAGTTCATCAAAAATATATGGGTACTAAGATCTCATATGTGCTACATCCTCCCATGAAGTCGTGACCTCATCATAACAATCCCACTAGACCCTAACCTAGTCCAGATCTTGGCCTTGAAGTGCAAGGGTCAATCGGTATATAATATGAATGGGCTACAGTGCTAGCTATCCATGTGACTCCACCTGCAAGGCATCCCAATCTATAATGTGAGACTCATTATAAATATATTTTTATAACACAGATACATGAAACACATCGTGGATGCGTGACAGGCTAGGTGGCAAGGCTAGATGGTAGAAAATTGGTCCTATCCTCTCCAATATCTCAAAAGGTCCAACAAAGAGAGGTGCTAACTTAAATCCCTTTCCAAAATGGATTGGACTCTTATGCAAGCGCACCCTCAAGAAGACCCTATCTCCAACCATATACTCATGACCAACCTGCTTCACATCTGCATACTTCTTCTGTCAATCCTGAGCCTCTCTAAGATATTGTCTAATCAAGACTACCTGTTGCTCCATATCCTTGACCAACTGAGGTCCAAAGATACTTTATCCTTGATCTTGTCCCAACTCAGTGGTGTCCTACATGGTCTACCGTACAAGACCTGATATGGCAGCATACCTATAGAAGAATGATGCCCATTATTATAGGCAAACTCAATCAGATGTAGGTATTCCTCCCACTTGACCTGGTGGTCCATCACATAAATACATAACATATCCTCTAACACCTGGTTAACCCTCTCTATCTGTCCATCTGTTTGAGGGTGATATGTCATACTAAAATTTAGTCTAGTTCCTAATGCTGCCTGTAACTCTCTCCAAAAATTTGATGTGAACAAGGAGTCTCTATTAGAGATGATCTTATGAGGAATGTCATAAAGTCTAAAAACATCCTGCAAAAATACCTGAGCTACATCTTGTGTTGTGAATGTAGTACACACAGGTGAGAAGTGGGAAACCTTGGTCAACATGTCGACTGTCACCAAGATGGCATCATGGCAGTGAGAAGACATAGGGAGACCAACAATAAAGTCCATAGATATAGTATCCCACTTCCACTCGGCAATCTCATGTGGCTGCAGGAGCCCACCTGGATGAATGTGCTCTGCTTTCACTCTCTAGCACTCTAGACATCTAGCAACTATGTTGGGAATCTGTAATCTCATACCCGGCCAATGATACAACTGTCTTAGATTGGCATGCAACTTATTAACTCCCAGATGAGCTGCATAAGATGCTTTGTGAGCCTCAAGCATAATAAACTCTCGCAAGTCACTCATAGAAGGTACATAGATGCATCCCCTATGGCATAGAATTCCATCAGACTCTAAAGAATACTCTACAAATCTCCCCTCAAGGGGTCTCTGAGAATGGATAAATTGACAAACCTCTACATGCAATCCATCCTTTGGCAAGTGATGCAAAATGTGCTCCCTCAAATCTATACTGGAAGTCATAGATGAGAGCTCATGTTGCCTCCTACTTAAGGCATCTGCAACTACATTCTCCTTCCCTTTGATGTAATGAACATCAAAATCATTCACACAAAAACTTCATCCATCTCCTTTGTCTAGCATTAAGATTGGGCTGAGTAAAGATATATTGTAGGCTCTGGTGATCAGAATGAAGCTCAAATCGGTGACCTAGAAGGAAGTGTCACCATCTCACAAAGGCATGAACCACCATTGCGAGTTCTAGGTCATGAGTAGGATAATTAAGCTCATGAGTCTTTAGCTTCCTAGACTCAAAAGTTATAGGATGACCCTCCTGCATAAAGACTACTCCTAAACCATCCAATGAAGCATCCATACTTACAACAAAAATTTTTGAAGGATCTGGCACTGCTAAAATTGGTGCACGAGTGAGGGCTCTCTTGAGCTCCTAAAAATCTCTCTCACACTTCTCTGTCCATTCATACTTCTTCCCCTTTCTCTAAAGGGAGGTGATGGGATGAGCTACTCTAGAAAACCCTACCGCGACGCGTCTGTAATATCCTGCTAAGCCCATAAAACTTCTGACCTCAGTGACACTGGTGGGTGCTGGCCAATCCATAATGACTCTAATCTTCAATGGGTCTATAGAAATCCCATGGCCAGATATAACATGACCAAGATAATGCACCTCAGGTCTAAAGAAGGCAAACTTTGACAAACTACCATATAACTGATTCTCTCTCAAACGCTGCAGAACCTGTCTCAGATGCTCCTCATGCTCCTCATTGTGAGAATATATCAGAATTTCATCAAGGAACACTACCACAAATGTATCCAAGAATGTACAAAATACTTCATTCATGAGGCTCATGAACATAGCTGGAGCATTTATGAGGCCAAATAGCACTACTGTGAACTCATAATGGCCATACCTCGTACAAAAAGCAGTCTTGTGGATATCACTTTCCACAATCCATAACTGATGGTACCCCAACTTTAGATCTATCTTTGAGAACACTCGGGCACTCTACAACTGATCAAACAAATCATCGAGCCTAGGGAGTGGGTATCAGTTCTTAATTGTTACTTTATTCAACTGCCGATAGTCAATGCACAATCTAAGTAATCCATCCTTCTTCTTCACAAAAATCACTGGTGCACCCCAAGGTGATACACTAGGTCAGATATGCCCTTTCTCCAAGAGATTTTCTAACTAAATATTGAGCTCATGTGTGGTCATCCTATAAGGTGCTCTAGATACGGGCTCAGCTCTCGGTACAAGGTCTATGTAAAAATCAACTGCCCTAGGTGGAGGAATACTAGGTAACTCAGTAGAAAATACATCTGCAAACTCTTCAAGAATAGGATGATCCTCAAGCAAAGGCTCCCCCTCTAAATCCTCCTCTCTATCACTAATGGTGATGGAAAATAACTAAAATCCCTTCTGCATGCACCACCTAAGCTGCATAGCGGAAATCATATGAAGGGATACAGGTCTTTGTACTCCAAATATCACCATAGAAGTACCGTGATCATCAACACACTCAACCCTCTTCTAAAAAAAATCCATCTTGGCACTATGGGCATATAGCCAATCCATGCCAAGGACTACATCATAAGAACCTAGAGGGGTAATGTGGAGATTAATCATCATGATTAAGTCTCCAATCTGAATCTGACAACTGTAAACTAAGGAACTAACAGACACTCTAGCTCCTGAAGCTAACTCAACCTCTTAATTGACATCATGTCTAACTGCCACCAGCCCGCAATGCTCTACTACATAGGGAGATATAATAATAAAAGAGTTTGTGGCTCCTGAATCAAACAAGATAGAAATATTGATACCCTGAATCATACCTATGGCCTCTATGACCATGGCCTAGTGCTCGGCTTGGCGGTTATCAACCGCTACAAAATCTCTATGGGATCTACCCATATCTCTAACTATAGGCTCTGAGATAGCCCCTCGCTAACCACTGGCTGACTATCCCTGTGGGCACTCTCTCTCTCTATATGACCCATACCACCACAAGTGTAACATGGCCCTCGGGCCTGAATCTGAACTCCCTATGATCTAGACTATTGTGGTCCTCCAGTCCTACTGGAATTACTGTAACCGCCCCTTGAGGACTATTGAGTCCTAGCTAGCTGTGCCTGAGGGGTCTATGTCCTCTAATCATGTCTAGGACCCTGAGACTGCCATTTTTTGGGCTTAGAGCCCTGATAACCCAGTGAAGGCCTCTGTCTAGAATCTTGCTAGGATCTTTATTGCTGAGACTGTTGACCCTTAAAGGATCTTGCTGAGTGATTCTGTTTCTATTTCCAAGGGGGTCTCTGTTGTCCTGACTGCTGGGAAGAGGGGTTTCAGTGCTGAGATCGATCTTGAGACTCCTTTCTAGTATGGATATCCTTGGCTACAACTGTCATCTCAACTGTCTCTCTAAATGTGGTAGGAAAGGCTAGACATACTATGCCCTGAAGAGACATATTAAGCCCTTAATGAAATGGTGGATACGTAGTTTCTCATCCTTTATGTAATCAACATATGGAAGGAGCTCGAGAAACTAACTCTCATACTGGGCCACTATAAGGCCTCTTTGCTAGAGATCATTGAACTCCTCTATCTATCTCTGTCTGAAATGCTCAGAGAGATACCTCTCTCTAAATCAGCTACAAAAGTCTCCCAAGTGAGTGTGTCAATTCTCACTCCACCTATGGACACCTTCTACTCCCACCGAGTGGAAGCCTTCTCTCATAGGAGATGGAATGCAAGTCATGCCTTTAGATTACTCTCATAAGGGCATAATCCAAAATATCATTGTAAACTCTGTAACCAGGCCTCTGCTACTGACCCGTCAGTGGATCCCAAAAATAAGGGTGGCTAGAGTCACAATAAATCTTGGATCTCATCTCCAACATCTCTAGGGGGTCTCTCTCTGACATGTATCTCATGCTCACATGGTATTACAACCCATTGAAATGACTCACCCTCATGATCATCATGACCCTCAACAGACCTAGGTGGGGGACTCCTACTTGTCTCTTTGTTAACTGCTCTATCATCTTCTAAAATATGTGCTTCCCCTTTAGGAATCTGTTGTTGAACTATGGGTGGTAGTCTCTGCTAAATCACCCCAATCAAATTTTGGATAACATCTAAAATATCCTGGTTAGGGTTCTGAGGTGGTGGTGGTGGATCCTCTTGTTCGCAACCAACATTTGCAGCTTTATGACCTCTACCTCATCAGGTAGCTCATGTGATGACAGGCATCCTAGATAATAATTTAAGTTTAAATGAGTTGAAACGTAATGGGTTAGGTTCCTAGTGTCAAAACATGGCTCTGATACCAAAATGTCATGCCCAAAACTAGGGCAAAACACACACACAGACAAAAAAAAAATATACAAGATCAAACAACTACTATGACACAACTAATATAGAAAGTGTTGCAGAAGGTAATGGAAAGGTGAAGTTAGTTTTCAAGTTGTAAGGTATATTCATAGATTGAATTAGGGTTGCGCCACATACGGATGCAGAGTTGGAGCATCAACTTGTTACACAGGTTACGTGAACTCTTGGGTCAGGTTGAATTAACTATAGTTTTATGTTTAACCACGTGTAGTATCATGATGGTAATTTAATTGTTAAGAACATATGTTGAATTAGGTTGACCTAACAATTACTTTAATTCTTAACCTAGATTACAATTTTATCCATTTAAATCTAGTACTAATTCCCTTTCAACCTTAGCTACTTACGATATTCAAAGTAACCTTTAGACATGATCCTCGGTCAATCAAGTTTACTAAACTAAAACCATTTCAACCCTAAAATATTTGAAAGTCAGTTAATTAACCCTATCTGCATAACATCTATAGACAACCCCAATATAACTATTTCACACACATTAGTTAAATAAATAAAAGAGAACTAAATTAATTACAAGAATTAATATGTATAACCTTTCTTAACTATCCTTGGACCCACTTAAATATATGTATTAAAATATCTACTAATATAAAGACTAATTAAATTCTACTCTTTTTTTTTTTAAACATACATGAAACATTTACCATTTATCATAATTAAAATTTAATACAAACTCACTATACAAAAAAAAAAACTACTAATTAAAATCTAATAAACAAAATCAAATCTAATTCCTAACCTACTGATATCAATTTTAATTAAATTCTCCCCTTTTTACAAAGAACACATGCAACCATAATCCATTAATTCCCTAATAGAAAATTAAATTAACCTCTAATAAAAACAATTAAGTTATTCTCTAGTAGAAAAATTAAATTAACATCTAACCCTTTTGAACACATGAGCAACATATTTCAATTTAATAATAAAATTAAATTAACAACTAACTAAATATTAGAATACCAATTAAAATCTTTAACAATTTTAAACTAACCTAACTTACTAATATTAATGATCCATTTTAAATAGTTAACCATTGGAATAAATTGACTATTATTTTAAAAAGTTGATTCAATGCTAATTAAATCATAACATGTTAATAAATCTATTAGTCACTAATCCTAATCAACTAATATAACTTACCCTACTAATCTAGACCTATTTACCTACCCATCTTTCACATCACCCCCCTATCCCCCAAGGCCCACTTGCCAAGTGGGTGGGGTGATGGAAATCCCAATCTTACCTAAAACTTGTGTGAGTTTTATGCAAGTAAAGCCTTTTTGAAACAAAGGCATATGCATGTTTCAAGGTGGAGGTGCAAACCACCTCAAGGTCTCCCCATTTCAATGTGCTGAAAATATTAAGTGGGGTCAAAAAATGGGGGCAAGAGAAATTTCACATGGTATCGGAGGCTTTCTTTTCATAGGGGATACGCATTGATTCCCATGTCAGACCCCAGCATCCTACGCATGGAGGAGAGGATTGATTGACAAGTTTTTTGGGGCCCACCAAAACTTCCACTAAGATCCCAAAGAAAAAATTTGCATGGTTTGGGGAGGGTGGTGCAAAACCCAAGTAGTTTGTTTCATGTTTTTTTTTCATTTAATTTTCCTTTCAAATATTTAAAATAGTACTATACCTGCGCCCAAATAAAGAGGTAAAAGGGTAAGAAAGAAGGTATGTGTGGGGCCCACAGGGATGGGTACAAAACATCATGCCTTCCCCAATAATTAAAAACTATGTATTAGCACTAAAGGGGTAATTAGGGGGGTTAAGTGAGGGGAATATAAATAGAATATTCTCTGTGTAAAGGGGAAATAATTCCCTCCCCATACATTTTTCAAAGAGCATTTTTGCTCTAAAATCTAGAAAATGTCATTGGTATAATTTGGTTTTAGCTTCTATCATTGATATTATTGATTTTATTATAGGAGTAGTTAATTGTATGCAATTGAATTATTTTATTAGTGCAATACACTAAGTGAACTATAAATTGAATATTAGTATTAGTTTATTTTTACATTAATATACTAACTTATTTGATTTACTATTGTTATCAAGTTTATCTTTCCTTCTCAAGAATTGAGGTTGCAATGAAGATTTTAAGGTAGAGTGTCGAACCTAATGAAATAGAATATAGATTTTCAAAGAAAGAATGGATTTTTTTTAACTTTAAAACTTACAATCAAATATATTATAGAGATTACAAGATTCATAATTCTACAAGATTTTATATGTTATGAGAAACTATTACATTGCCTTTCTTCTCAATATTGGATATCATTCTACCATGAAAGATTAACTTTATTATTCTAAAGAATAGAATACAATAGGCATGAAACTAAAGATTCTTCATTTAGATTATGTTAATCTTTCAAAATATAACTAACCATCTTCAAGATGGAAGATCTATACAATCAATGGAAGGCATACAATGTTTCTCCCTTTAATGAAGCTTTTACATAATGAATAAGAACTCTTCACATCTTACTTGATAAAGCTATCAATATGAACATTACAACACTCAACAAGAAATGAATCTCAATACAAAAGGAGTAACCATGTAACATTAAAGTTGCTCTCACACAACTACACCAAAATAGATATTTCTCCTAAGCTTTTCCACAATCATCTTGACTTCAAAACCTGCAAATATATAAGGAGAACCATGGGAAGCTCACCTCTCATCCTAGGTCTCAATTGAGACCACCCCTGAGCTAAGAAAATTGGTAGCCAATGGGTGACAGTCACACATCCATATATATGAATACAACAACAAAGAACACCCTCTCAAGGCTTGCACAAATGGATTCACCATTAACCCATAACAAGGGGTGAAGGTGGATTTTCATGTAGGATAATGTTAAAATATTACATTCAAATAACATGCCTCTTCAAGGCTTAAACCACATACATCTGTCTATCCAATCTTCTCTTTATCTCTCCCAAAATTAGGATCAAATACAATGGCATACAAGGGCCCATACACCTTGCATTTTTCTCCCTCTTCTCTCCATAAGAAGAGACTCTACACTATCATGGAATCCAAATAACCCCTTCCCCCATACATGGCCACTTCTTCCCTATCTAAGGGTGAGTAATGCCATCACACCCTTCACAAAACTCTCATATTCAAAATAAAGATAAAACCATAAGCAAGAATTCAAACCCAAAATCTCCTTCCCTTACATAACAACAATACAAATACATTTCACATATGCAAGAGAAGGAAAAATATATACAAATCTACTTGCAAAAAAACAAAGAACTTTCATGGCAATGGAGACCAACCTTCACAATGTGTTATGGCAAATGAATTTTGAGAAGAGCCCAATCCCTTATGCTTTCTCCATCCAAACCCTAATGTCTCTAAAATTAGAGAGTGGTTGAACACCCACTAACTCTACCAAGGGTCTCTAAAAAGACCTCCAACTTCTACCCACCCACCAAGATTAAATTAAGATTTGACCCTAAATTCTTTTTGTTTTTCCTTGTCCCCTATCATAAATGTCAGATTGGAGACTTAATCAAAATCAACCATATGTTCTAGGTCTAATCCATATCAAAATATAATTCATACAACATAATCATTATCATAAACATAATATCTCGAGTCTCTGTCATGATAATCAAAAAGTGTATCAATGTATCAAAATAAGTGTATCAACTGAGCTATGATGGGTCGCGGTGAGGCCTCACAGTTTGGTGAGATCAAATTTTTCCTAGGATTGCCAATTTTACAACAGACTGTAGGTATCTACATTACTCAATCAAAATACATCAAGGAAGTATTAAAGACATTCAGAATGGAAGAATCAAAACCAGTCGGAAAGCCTTTGGTGACACGATGAAAACTGACAAAAGAAGAAAAACACCTAAGGTAAATCAAACTTTGTACAGATCTATGATTGGTAAATGGATTTATGTTGTACAGACAAGACCTAACATAGCACATGCGATTGGACTAGTTGAAATATTTTTGGCTACCCCAGAGAATCACATATGACTGGTGTAAAAAGAATTTTTAGATATTTGAAAAATACTGAGGATTATGGACTATGGTATAAAAGAGAAGGAAAGTTCGAATTGAAAGTTTATACTGATTTTGATTGTGCTAGGAACATAGATGAAAGAAAAAGCACTACTGGTGGAGCATTTTTTATTGGAGAAAGACAATTTACTTGGATAAGCAAGAAGCAAGGATGCATATCGCAGTCAACTGCAGAACAAGAGTATGTTGTTTCTGCTGAAAATTGTTCGAACATGGCATGGATAAAACAAATATTGAAAGGAATGAATGAAGAGATCATTGATCCAGTGATGATTTACTGTGATAATACAAGTGCTATAAATATTTCAAATAATTATGTGATGCATGCAAAGATAAAGCACATATCTATAAAATATCACTACTTGAGGGAACAAGTACAATACAAACAAGTGATACTAGAATATGTAAAATTAAAAGAACAACTTGTAGACATGTTCACAAAACCCTTACTGAAGGATACATTTGAGTACTTTAGAGGTAGACTAGGGGTTCATCCCTTGTCTATTGGTAACTAAGTCAAGTAGGAGGTTGTATCAGCCTACATGAAATCATAATATCAATCATGTTGATGCAAAGCTGAATTGGACCGACATAAAGATATTCATACACTGAAAGGTACTTACTACACCGAAAATCAGAGATATTTTATTTGGCTACTGAAGAGGTGCATATTTATTTTTGGAATTGTTGTCAAAGGGAGAGAGTTGATCGATGAAATATAAAGGGAGAGAAATGATCAATGAAATATCTATCCACTAAAGGGATAAAAGAGAAAGGGAGAGACATATATAATCTACAGGGAGATTCAAGAATAGAAAAGTCAAAACTATAGGGAGAGTCTCCATGGTGAGTTTTTATACTGACACAATTTATATTCAAGCTAGGGAGAGCTACAGAATTATTGTAGTTGTAGAAAAAAAATTTGGTATTTTGTTGTATGGAATTTTATTGCATATTTCATATTGTGTTGCCATTAATGCCAAAGGGAGAGATTGATGACCTACAACTGATTGAATGTTTGAAGTCATTTGTTGATATTCATACAAGTTGCAAAAATGATGATAAACATTATCAATTAATGTATTGTCATTGATGTCAACCTATTTGATTATTATTATGGTGGAAAACATTTTTTATAAAAGATCTAGAACAAACAATGTTTATGTGGTCAGAAAATGAAGATTTTTGTATACACCGAGAGACAGTGGACACCGAGTAAAACATAGTGTATACCGAACATAGTACTAAATGAGCAAGGGATTTCCAATACAACACAGTTAATACTAAGACTGAGAAGTTAATTTAAATCAAGGCCGACTAGGATGTTGAGCTGCAAATTGATGATTTTGAGGTAAAAGATAAATTTTTTTATTTGATCAAACTGTCACAAAAATTCAAGGAAGATCGGACGACAAAGATTGAAATGTGTTTTTAACACAACTATCAAGGATGGATCAAGTGGGAAAATCAATGATGGAGATTAAGTGGCAAGATCTAAAGGATGGAAATTAACTGAGCTATGTTGTCTATATAAGAGACAAGAGATTCAATTTGAATCACACCTGATGCGCATACATGCAAGTTTGTGCATGACTGATTAAACTAGTTAAAGACAGAACTGAGTGTTTTCTGTAGACATAACTGAGTGATAGAAGAAAGAGCAGAACAATTTTGAAGTACAAGATGAACTAAAGAAGTACAAATTGATCAGAGGTATTATGTACTTAGCATAGATCTAAATATCTACAAAAAAGAGTTGTATTTGAATTAGATCACTACTGTATCAATTGAACCATTGTTACAGACAAATCTCTTAACCGAGTAGGACAGTGAAGTCTTTATTATAACATTCAGAGAATGTTGAGTGTTTTCTTGTTGACCCCATAGGGAATGCATGGTCAAGAGAGAACTGTTAGTTTTAAAGCCTATAACCAGGTCACATTTAATAGTGTGCATTGTAACCTTTAACAGGGTGTCTCTTCACCAAGCTCATTTCAGAAGAGTAAAAATATTTTGGGTTACTAGTCCCAGGTGATTTTTCCTTTAGCAGGGTTTCCACATTAAAAATTTGTGTCAATGTGCATGAATGTTGTGGATTGTTATTTTAATTTACACTTTACTTTATTGACCTAGATCAGTAATCACAGTATTAATTTACTAACACTCAGTAAACACTATTGATGAAAGTTTAAGATTACATAGTACATTTTCACCGAGTTGAATTATATGTTTAATTTGTTTTGGTATACATCTAGAGAAATTTGGGACTGTAGCATAATTTGTGAAGAAACTAATTCTAATTGATCACCCCCCCCCAGTTATTCTAACATGATTTAATGAAGCCATAGGGTGCCTAAGTGATAGATTTGCTGATATTTTGGGCTTCATAAATGTTTATGGGTGGCAACTTAGGGTTTTCAATCTGATCTGTAGATATTCTAACCATTGTTTCTTTCCTATCTATTTCTGCATTAATGTTGGCATGTATCCCAAGTTTTGGTGGTTATGTTTTAGGGTTTCCTTTTGCCCTAAGGTTTTCCAAACTCGTGGGATCATTTTGGTATATCTAGGGTTTTTGAGTTCATTTGTAAGGATGGGAATATTAGGCCACGAGAAGGCTTGTATGCTCTGCATGTTGAATTAAGATTATCAGTGGTCCTTTTAGCGCTGATTCTTTATCTATTAGATGTTTAAGTAATAAGCTATGTTTGTAACCTCCTGTAATTTTTAAATTCGGATTGAATTGTAATGTATTTTTTTCAATTTCTTGTATTCATTTGGGTTAGGTGTTAAGGACATTTTAATCCATCACTCTGTAAGGAAGAGGGTCTAATTGGTTTAGGGTTTCTTTTAGAGAGAATCAAACATCCTTAAAGCAATTTCAGTGAATAAAGAACTGAAGTGAATTGGATAATTACATCTGCTTCCATGAAGTGTGAATTGAGTATATAAGGCATAGTCAAGTTCAATTATCAATTGTAGGTTTTACATTGTTCTATGTTGTTGTTAAGAGTCTTTTCATTTAGAGTGACTTCATACCCACTGGATAGGGCACTAGTCTGATATGTTATATTTGTGGTTCTCATCCAAATTTATAAAATCTGATACCATTTACATGTTTTATACTACATCCACCATTCCTTAATTCTTGTGAAGTTATTGAATATTGAGGGCAAAAGATAGGAAGTGACCACATGAGTTTGTGGAGCTCAAAGTGTAGAAGGTTTAAGGACCTTGTTGAACGTTACTTCTTCTCCTTGTTGAATCATTGCATGGGTCTATAGAGGAATATTCTTGATTTGCGAGTATATAAGGATCAACAAGAGAAATATCTAACAAGATCATATTGATGTGTGTGTATTTATTGGACCTACAAGCTGCAACACAACACTTCAATATGTCATTAGATTAGTGATCAAAACATGAAAGATTAGATGAAAAGCATATAGAAATCACTAAAACCAAAATATTATTTCCTATCTAAGAAGAGTATGATAAATGCTATAATTGCCCTCAGATTATGCATAAATCAGTGGCATATACAAGCTTAGAATGGAATATTCAAATAGAATTCAAACAAAATGCCAATGCAAATTTCATTTTAGGGGCTCCAAGAAAATATTATGAAATTATGTAAATAATGAACTAAGAATGCATTTAGATTTCTACAAAATTAGAGCAGCATAAGATTACTTTCAAATTCTAAAATTAGGGGCCCATTGAGCTCAAAATTCATTCCTTCTATAGAAGAATTTGAGGAATGAGGGGTTAAGATTGATTTGTAAAGAGAGGTGGAGATTGATTCTTTGGTGATCCATGTGAGTGATCCAAGTGATTTAACTCCCATTGGCTAATGGATTGATTTTCCATTTTGCAAGTGAGGATTTGTTATTAGGAGATTTATTTAATTCCCTTTTAATTAATTAATTTATCCAAGTATTTAATTGTTTTGATTTGATTTAAATAGGCCAATGTAATTAATGTGAGTTAGTGATTAAATCACTTTGATTTTTAGAGATTAAATTGATTATAATGAATTATGCCAATATTTAAGCAATTTTCTTGACATAATTAGGGGTATAATCACACTTAGGGAAAATGGGGTCTCTGGTTAGAGTAGACCAAATTATGGTGGTTACATTTTCCCCTCTTTGAATTTATGTGCGAGCAACACATTGATTCAAAGAATGTCTGATGTTGACTTCAGAAAGTTTGAGAATTCTACCCTTGATTGAACAAAATGTCTAATGAGATCAGTCTCAAACTTGATTGAACTAAGACTGATAGTATTGACTTTCAACTTGATCGAACAAAGTTCAATAAAATAAAGATCTAAAGATACCAATTCTGAACTTGATCGAACGAGAATTGATAATACTGGCTCCAAACTTAATTGAACAAAGGTCAGTACGAAGCTACTAAGAGTTCTGAGGTATCAATTCTGAACTTCATCAAATGAGGATTGATAATACTGACTCCAAACTTGATCAAATGAAGGTCAGTACGAAGCTGCTAAGAGCTTGATAAACATCTAAGAGTTTGTGGGCGTAGATAGCTAGATTTTTTAGCATTGAAACCTTCTATCCAATAGTCCCAACTTGATCGAAGGAAATTGTCATGCCCCTAGTCTTTTGATGATGAAGTCATTTTTTGCTTTGTAAGAAATAATTTGATTTATTTTAAGTGTGATCATGTCCCCTTAGGAATTAAATCAAAGGAAAAAGAATAAATTCCCTCTGTAGAATGATAGATCACTGGAACAGATTGATTAGATCAAGAAAGAATCAATTAGAAGAGGTGATGAAGTGAATGTGTGTTAAGAGAAAATACAATTTTACCAAGTTGAATACTTAAAAATGTAAATTTTGAGTCTGATAAAATGATGTAGGACAAATATATTAATGAATAATGTACAATTTGTTCATATAGAACCTGGAAAACTGATTTCGTAAAGCTTGTGAATCATTTTTTGAACATATAGAGCAATTTTGCATTTTTGGGAGACTATTGCAAAAATTTTACTGTGTTGTTAAAAATATTGTCTATGCGTTCAATTTTGTTCCCGATAAATCTGAGAAGAAAAAAATTAAATTTTGATAGTCTAGGAAGGGTTTCAGAGCTTCTGGACAACTCAAAAAGGTCAATATAAGTCTCAAAATTCACTTTTTACTCATTCATTTTCACTCTTATCCTTAGTAAATTAGAGCTCTATAGAGAAGATGGTGGTCCCCGTGGAGAAACATTGATTCGAGCTAGCACGTTGACACCAGTGCCCGGCCCATTATGCACAGCTGGTGAGTACATCGATACCTACCTATTTATGCTTTTTTTTTCATTTTGTCATATTTTGCAGTAGTTAGGAGCCTTTTTTTTTTCAATTGCATCTTGTGTCCTGGATCGCTTCCAGTCAATCCCGTGTTGCATCTATTTTTCATACAAAATTCTAGATCGCATCCTATTTTATTAGGATCGCATCTCGTTAGGAGGTTTTGCATTGTTTTTAGTACATTTTTGCCCATCCTTTGAATGTGTTGTGTCCTGTGAAAACGGGATCGTACCATGTATCTCTTGTCACATCCTGTCAAAATAGGATCGTTTCCTGGATTCCCCGTCATATCTAGTAAATTGTGCATCCCATCTGGTATGCAATAATGCACATGGGAAAAACAGTGTCATTTTTTGTTTAGGAGTTAGTTTCTTTCCAATTTGACTATTTTTCCTCTTTTTGAAGGCCAAAAGACTTAACTATTATATTTTCTACGTAGTTGCCTTAGTTAGGATACTGATGTAAACCTATAAATGTGTTCTTTAACAGATCAATTTTGAGGTTGTGTCTTTTTGAGGACCTCATCCTTTACAATTCCTTTCCTTATCCCAATTATTGACAGACGTTGAGCTGCAGATCATAGGGCATCTCAGATTGACATCACTTATAGATTTACCTGACATTAGGGTAAATCAAGGGTTATTAACTTATCTGGCTGAGAGATGGCATTCAGAGCACAAAACCTTTCATCTCTTGACTAGTGAGATGACCATCACCCCAAAGGATGTGTGGTATATTATGCGCATTTCAATTATGGGTCAAGAGGTACGGTTTGAGTCGCACTCTGCCATAGTGATTTCTTTTGTATAGAGATACTTTATAGATTTGTCTATAGTCCGTCACTATCTTACTTGGGACTACATGTGCGATCACTATGATCAATTACCTATTTATATTTCTAGATTGATTGGAGGTATCCTCATGCCTGACAGAGGTTAGTATGGATTCATGTGTGGCTGGGTAGAGACACTAGAGCATATGGTCATCTCTTCTTGCAGATTTGGTTGGGGGAGTTTTATATTAGCCCATATGTACAAAGAGCTACATGAGATTGTCTATGAGTACTCTTAAAGTATGACTATAGGGATATTGATATTACATATCTGGGCCTGGGAGCACATCCTAGTTACATGGTTGTTAGTAGATAGGCAGAGAGCACCTCAGCAACCATATGTGTACATGTATTCATGATTCATCCAGCAACCCCATCTAGGTAAGCTAGAATACTAGCACCATGTTTTTGATGACATGACAGTGGTCGAGTGGAGGCCATACTTATATTGTGAGGAGTGGACCTGAAATAGGGCGAAGATGCCTTAGTTTTTTTTGAGTATATATTTGATTGGCCATACTCAGTACATTTTTGAGCGGTTCATTGTTACTCGTGTGTTGAGGAAGTGTGGCCAGATTATGGGTATGTCACAGGACTTGATAGCTTACATAGGGATCCGTGATGAGGATCCACAGTGGGGATCCCAATTGGCTTATGAGACTGCACAGTTAGAGATAAGTAAGATGGTCACAGTTTGATGTGATTACCTTGGTCATGTTGCAAATGATGGGTGTACAAATGTGTATCTTGCACATTTTTTACAGATTCTATTTCCTTGGTTTACATTACGAGACGAGGTAGCACCTCACATAAAGGATGCCCTTGATTATGATCCTAAATATGATAGACCAGTAAGAGGCAGAGGCAGAGCTCAGAGAAATGGGAGAGGTGGGGATGGTAGAGATGGTGATAGAGATGGTAGACACCCTCCCCAGGATAGAGGTCAGAGACATGGCTGAGATGATAGAGGAGATGATGGAGATGATAGGGGTGGTGATGGAGTGGATGGAAGTGGGGAGGGCAGGTGGATGAGATTCAAATTTTTTCCTCCACGTATGGATCCAGGTCCATTACTGACCAGGTAGCAGCAGCAGAGACCATCAAGGAAGGTATTGAGTGGAGGAGGGGGACCTCCTAGACAGGATCCTCCTAGGAATACTGGTAGAGATACTAGAAAATATGGAGATGCATTGGCACAGTTCCAGAGAGATCATGAGCATCTCAAATCTTTTATTACCACTTTAGAGACATTATTGGTAGATAGGGACAAACTTCTCAAGATATTGAGATCTGAGAGAGATCAATAGGGTGATAGGCTTAGAGCATAGCGAGATATACAAGCCTGCATAGCTACTCATCAGGGACAAAGAGTTCCTTATTATTTTTCTTTATTTATGTGGCGGTTACACAGGCTCAGAGAGCTCCTCTATATTCCATAGTTGCACAGCAGTCAGAGGGAGCTATGCCTCCACCAGCTCATCATGCTAGATTCAATGCACCACCTCCTCCTCCTCTAGATCAGGGAGAGGGTAGTAGTTAGACCTAATTTATTTATGATATCTAATATATTTTTGTATATTCATCCTTCTGAGATCATCCATTGTACTACAGACATTGATACTTTTATATATGTTTCATCATGATTGCATTGATACTTGTTGTAGACGGTTCCACATTTTTTATCTGATTATTCACTGATATATATATATATATATATATAGTTGTTTCTGACTCTGATATGTTCATGGGTTCTCTTTTCTTGATAGATGTTTAGATTGGTACACATTGTGATTATGTACTTGGTCTTTAATGATTTAGAATAGAATCATGTGATGACATTTTTTATGCTCTTTGATTTATTACTGATATATAGATGTGTTTAGAATGATTCTAGATGAATATGCAGATGTATGTTTTTGAGATTTTATTTATGCAAATATAGGTATGGATGCACTTAGGATGTAAAAAGAAATGAAATGTTTTAATGCTTTGTTTTTTTTTTTTCTCTTTCCCATTTATGAATGAAAAATAAATGCCATGGATATGCAATGACATGAATATATCAGTAACATATATTTAAGTAGTCAAACTTGGATTTAGAATGAACTAGGAAATCATTTTGAGTTCAAACCCTTATGTTGTTTTAAAATAAATCATGCAATCTTAAATGCATCTAAATGGATACTTCTAGGACTGTCACTGAGTTGTATACATTGTAGCATTTTTTTCATCATTGGGCATTTGTATAACAGACATCATCAGATAGTACAACTATCGCTAATACCCATAAAGTGTCATGAAATTATAAATACTATGTTTATTGGATACAATGTCGAAAATAAACCTAAGCATCAAGGCATAGAGGATAGGATGACTTTTCATTTATCTCCTTTTTCTTTAAGAAACATCTTTTTGTTCGTGTGTAATGTAAGATATGTGACCCGTAATAAACTTCAATATTCATATCCTTGGGTACATAATGTGTCATACACCTTACTCAAAAATTAATTTTAGAAACAGACAAGGAAATTGATTCAACCTCACCATAGTTTACACAGAACAAGAATAGAGATATATGTGGCTATCCACTCATATTGGTAGCTCTTACCATAAACATCCAAGTTAGGTGAAATTTATAGGATCATTGAAACAATTGCCATATGCAGAAACCCAAGAAAATATTATGCCCCCTGTCCTTGCGACTCTTTGTCTTTGAATAGACGTCATGGTGTAACTTGGAAGATATATTAAGAAATATTTGATAATAAATCAAAGAAAATTTATGACTTCTTATATGCCCCTAGCTTGAAACATCATAGGAACATAAAAGAGTCATAAGAAAACCAAGATTAGTCCATATGTGTTTAAGAGGTATTAAGGAATATTGTTGATTCATTTTTCAATCTCAGTAGAGAAATCATCAATTGCGACTTGGAATCAAGAAATATGTTTTTATGTGTCTGAGTAAGTGAGATAAAATTTATCAGAAATTGCAATCCAATGTAGTGTTTAGGAACACTATTTTGATTAAAGTGTTGAGAAACACTAGTAAAATTAAAGTATTGAGAAAGACTAGTATGATGTTTGTTACAGGTAGGTGGTGTTTAAGAAACACCCTTGTTTGTGAGAGTGATATTTTGATGCAAGTATTAAGAAATATTGTTTTTAGTGGAAATCCATCCTAGATAGGAACCTAGGAAAACATAGAAAACATAGACCGAACATGCTAGCAGAGATGCCCTTAGTGCAGATTGACTATCCCTAAGATGCAAATGCAGACAAATCCCAGGCAAGGATAGGACATTATGAGGAATTCTAAGTCAACCCAATAGCACAGGTGTGATCGTGAAGGATTAATATCATAAATGAATTGATAGATGGAGCACGGAGTACAAGTGATGCCTGTTTGCCAGATTTTCATCACTCGATAAAGCTTTTATTTTTGCTACCAAGACGCATGTTTGCCAGGTTTTTGCCAATGCACTTTTCTATTTTTTTAAATTTTTTTGGTTCTTTTTTTGTTAGTATAAAGGCGCCTTTTTCCAATTTTTCACCAAGAATTCCTTTTTCAGGACTTTTTCCACTATTTTTGGCTTTCTTCGAGATCAATTTTCTAATTTTTTGGTATTTTCTGAGAACTATTTCCACTACACGGGCCCTTTCAGCCGAATGTCAAGAATAGAACTTCTTCAAGTGTAGGGTATTGATGGGATTAGGAAGGACATCTCCCTCAGGTGTAGCTAATTGATAATCTCTAGTCCCAAAAGTTACTTTTATAACAACATGCCCCAGCCAATTGGGTTCAAAATTGCCCCTTTGTTCTCTATTTGGCTAATTTTTAGGATTCTCTACTAGAACAATATCCCCCACTTGAAATTTTCATGGCTTTACTTTCTTTTTGTAACCTTTTGAAATTATTTTTTGGTACACTTTGAGATGATCAAACACTTGTTGTCTGCGCTCATCTAGTATTTCTAGTGCATGAACCCTATCAATGCGGTATTGTTCATATGTAACAAGACCTTGGAGAGATACTTGCAAAGAGGGAATTTATACCTCAATGGGTAGCACTGCTTCTACACCATAGACTAGAGAAAATGGTGTGGCTCCTTTTGGTGTTTGGATACTTGTTCTATAGGCCCTTGGTGCCGAATTTAGTTGCAAATGTCAGTCTCTGCCAGACTTATTCACAGTTCTATGTAAGATTTTTAGAATGTTTTTGTTTGAAGCCTTAGCTTTTCCATTACCTTGAGGATAATAGATTGAATAAAATTGACGAGTGATATGAAAATGTGTACAAAGGTCCTCGATATCTTGGTTTTTGAACTAACCCCCATTATTAGTTACAATAGAAGAGGGTATCCCATACCTACAAATGATGTAGTTCAAGCTGAACA
This sequence comes from Thuja plicata, assembly GCA_018584345.1. Lineage (NCBI taxonomy): Eukaryota > Viridiplantae > Streptophyta > Pinopsida > Cupressales > Cupressaceae > Thuja > Thuja plicata. The sequence goes on along the minus strand of MU218721.1, from coordinate 33,389 downwards.
TAGCGATCTATTTGCCAGTGGCTTTGATCAGTGGTACTTACTCGACCTACTTAGTGAAATACTCAGTGGCCATAATGATGTACTTTTATCCACTTGAACAATTAGGATAAATATGTCCAACAAGTTCAAAGGCCCATTGCGAAAATGGCCAACATGTTATAAAAGGTATGAGTCCTTTGGCTGGAGCATGGATAAGGTTTCCATGTGTTTGAAATTTGTGACATGTCTTAGAAAATTGTACAACATCTTTTTCTATTGTAGGCCAATAGTATCCAACTCTTAATAGTTTCTTAGCCAATGAAAATTTATTTGAGTGTGATCCACATACACCTTTGTGAACCTCTATTAATGTGTGGTCAGACTCTTGTTCTAAACACCTAAGAAGCGTTCCATCAATACCTCATCTATATAAGTTAGTAGTGATGAGGAAATGATGCGATGATGTCCTAATTAAAGCTCATTTTTTATTCCTAGATAAGCCATTAGGTAAGATTTGATCACTAAGATAAGCAATTATTTTGGCATATCAAGATTGGTCTTTGGCATTTAAGGAAAAAATCAATTGGGATTCATGGGTATCAAAGGCTGGAAAGGTTAATTCTTCCACCAAGAAGTCATAGTAGAATTGGGGTTCTTCCAGTTGTAACATGGATGCTAGCGTAGCCATAGCATCTACAGTTTTGTTTTCCATTCTTGGAATTTGTTGGAATGTGATGAAAACAATGTACTTTTTCAAATCTTCTACCAGTTATTTGTAAGGCATCAAATTTTCATCTTTTGTCTAATAATCACCATTCACTTGGTTGATAATGAGTTGAGAGTCACCATACACGTGTAACTCTATAATTTTCCATTCCATAGAAAGCTTGAGTCTGTTCACCAATGCTTCATATTCTGAGATGTTATTAGTGCATGGAAACATTAGTTTATATGCCTTAGGTATCTTGTAGCCTTTAGGAGTGATAAATAGTACCCCTACTCCAGATCCTTGTTGTGTGAAAGAACCATCAAAATACATCTTCCACAGATATTCAGTTAAGTGCATGATTGTCTCATCAAGAAATTCTATAATCAAAGGTGTATCATCTTGCAATGGCAAATCAGCTAGTTGATATGCTAGGACTTTTCCTTTGATAGCCCTTTTATCTACATACTCAATATCAAATTCACTTAGTATCAAGACCCATTTTTCTATTCTTCCTGTCAATGTTGTTTTACTTAAGAGGTATTTGAGATGGTTAATTTTTGCAATAAGTTTCACTGTATGTGAAAGCATGTAATGTCTCAACTTCTAGGATGCGAAAACAACCGCTAAGCAATCTTTTTCAACAATACTGTAGTTGAGTTCATTAGACACCAAGGTCCTACTGATATAATAAATATCCTTTTCTTTTTTGTTTTCATCCTCTTGTGCTAGCAATACTCCAAGCGATGTAGCCATAGCTCAGATATATAGTAGTAATAGTTTTTCATGAATAGGCGCCATGAGAATATGAGGAGTAGCTAGGTAATCTTTTAATTCATTGAAATAGTTATCACAATGCTCATCCCATTTGAAAGTAACACCTTTATGTAGCAATTTTATAAAAATTTGTGCTCTATCTGCTAGTTGGGACATGAATCTCCTGATGGACTGGAGTCTTCCTTGAAGCGTCCTCATTTGACAGATGTTGTGGGGAGGTGATATTTCTAATATTGCTTTTACCTTTTTGGGGTCCACCTCAATTCCTTTAGCTAATACAATAAACCCTAGGAGTTTCCCTAATTGGACTCCAAATGCATATTTCTTTGGATTGAGTCTTAGTTGAAATTGCTCCATTTGATCTAGTATCTTTCTCAAGTCTTCAATGTGAGTGGTTCTTATCTTTGACTTGGATAATGTATCATCCACATAGTCCTCCATGTTTTTGTGTATCATGTCATGGAAAATTGTCGTCATACCTTGTTGATACATAGCTCCATCATTCTTCAACCCAAATGGCATGACGATCCAGCAAAATGTTCCCCATGCGTATGTAAATGTTGTCTTTTCCTAGTCCTCGGGAGCAATCTTTATTTGGTTATAACCTGAGAATCCATCCATGAGTGAATACATTTTATATCCCGTTGTGAGATCTATAATCATATTGTATGTCTCCTTTCATGATTCATGGTTCCCAAGCTTTCCTAAGGCGGGGGTTAATAGCATCGGTTTGCAATGATAGAAATCAAATTACACAAAGCTACCAATAACGAATACTTAAAAAGTAACCAATAAAATGTACAAGCAAAGAAAGGAAAATAAATGAATACAAACCCCAAAGTGCTTGAAGCTTCTATTGTCTCTCTCTACTCCTTCCAAAACATTTTTTTTGATGCTCAGTATTGGTGTGGGCAGTGTCTATGACTTGAGAAGTGTTGAGAATTTGCTAATTGAAATGTGTGTGTGAGATCACAAGATGGCTTAAATGCTAGAACCAAACTGACAGAGTAATGGCGCACGAGAGCTTGAAATCCTAGATCCTTAAAATGGGTATGAAGGGTTTATTAAATAGGAATTGAGGATGATATGAATGGTTGAGATCAATCCCAGAGATAGGGAGATGAACGGTTGAGATCAAAGGGAACTGGAGAAGCCATCAGTAAACTCCACCTCTTCAATTGGTAAAGAGGAGATA
>MU218721.1:0-30639 GCA_018584345.1 Thuja plicata | reverse complement strand
TGAAAATAAATGAATATTTAATTCATTTATGTAATTAAAGTTTTCAACATGTGAGATAATTGAATTCTTTTTTATTTAGAATTGTTTTATTGAATGAAATTAAATTAATTTAATTGAAATTAATTTAATTGGAATAATTTAACTACTAAGTTTAAATCTTTCAATTTAAACTATAGGAAATTGAATTTAATTAATTAATTATTGGTAATTAATCAATTAATGTTAATTAATTAGTTAAAATTAATTATTTAATTAATTTTTGGAATTTGATTACATGATTTAGGGAATAAATTTATAGGAAAATAGATGATTAATTAATGATTAAAAAACCATTAATTAATAAATGAATTAGTGTTTTTAATGTAAAGTCACAAGCCTATCCATTTTAGGGTGTCTACATTTGCCCCTCTTTGATACAATGTGGCTTGTCACAGTGTGTCAAAGATTCTCTATTTTGTTCTTGCCCCAGCTTACCCCAATGATAGTAGGTGCATTTATACCCCCTAAACAAATTTGAGCTAAAAGTCACGATGTGAGCGTTAATTTGTTCAAACCGTAAATTGTGAATCTGGGTAGCTGGCTGATTTTGAAAATGTTGCATTATACCGCTGACATTGATTGTCAAAGTTTCTAGGGACCGAAAAGAAATTTTTTACAGTCCTAGAGGAATTAAGGTTTATATAAATCCCTATAAGTAGCTGAGAGAGCCCTTCATTTTGCATTCTGCATACTTGGAGCTCTGGAGATCTTGGTGAGTTTGCTCTTTGTTTTCTTTATTTTCTGCATGTTTTCTTGCGATGGTGGGCTTACCTGGAGTCACCCACATTTCTGATTGAGACTGGATGTATCAGAGGCCAGCTGGCGTAGGACGTCTGGTGAGTGTTCTTTCCTTGCATGTCATTAAGTATTTATTTCTCGCTTTGAAAAAATTTTGTTTTTTGTCCCGTTGCAAACGATGTCACAATCGCCTGAGATCTTGCCGCAATTATGGTTTTAATGTCGTAATTGTCGCCTATGAGCCACAATTGATAAGTGGCCCGCAATTGCCAGCTTTGAATGTAGCGATTTCTTTTTGACCACAATTGCCCGTATAGTTTTGCACTTGATTTGTATGGTCGCATTTCTGCTTTTGTTGACTTGCTGACACTTGTTTGTTTGATCTGTTACTAATAAATTTCTAATTTTTCCTGTTGCAATTGATCGAGAGGATTTTGCACCGTCGAGAGTCTAGACCGGCGGGACTTGTTTAGGGATTTCAGCTGTATGAGGAAGAGGGTCAGTGCTTAGGGAGTTAGGATTATATTGGGTATGTTATATGCCAGAGATTACGACCAATAGGGGTCTGATCTCGGATCTTGTAGAGCGATGGCATTCTGAGACATGCACTTTCTGGTTATCCACTAGAGAGTGTATTGTTACATTGGAGGATGTTTACCACATTCCCCAGCTTCCGATTGAGGGTGCGCTTGTTGAGTATGCCACCCGACCTGGCATTGTATCTTTGACTAAGTTGTCTGGATTTCCCTGGGATCAGTTGGGTTTGTCTGGCCCGTATGATATTCCATGGTCCCAATTTGGCATGGGCCTTGATAAATTATCTACTTTATTAGGTAGCTTGATATGTGGCATCTTATGCCCTGATCGACGCCAGTGCAGGTTCTTTGTAGGCTTTGGTACTGTGTTGCAAATTATGGTCCGTGATCACACTGTATTTTCATAGGGGTTGTTAGTACTCTCAAATTTTGGAAAAATTTGGAGTGACTACACTGAAAATTTCTCTAAGTGCAAATTGTTGCCCTAAGAAAATTATGGTGAAAGCCTATTTTGAATGCTTGTGGAAAGAGACCTGATGTTTTCTATGAGAAAATACTTGTAACATGTGTTCACGACCTATCATTTGGAAAATGAAATAGGTTCTAGCTCTCAAATTTGAGTTTTCACATGTTTTGGAGATAGCCATTTTGAGGCGTTTACCCAAATCTGCATATTGCACATTTTCCAGTTCTCACTAAGTGACCTACTTTGACTGTTTGCATCTCTGACCAGATGGATAGGCATGAATTTATGGAGTGTTCTAGAATGTTGTAGAAATGAAAATGAACTTCTATGCCCATTTTCAGATCTTTATGAAGTCATATGAAAATTTTACCATAGCCATTCCATTTGCAATTTATTCAGTTTCTATGAATGTGAAAATGTAGAATTCTAAAGTAGCCTACTTTGAAGTCCCGCCATTTTTCCTCAATTCAAAATCTTAAAAAATTATATTTACCCCTGCATTATAAATATGGAAATGTACCTATTTGAAAATTTTCAGACTCATACCAATCCAGTTGTCCACTTTGTCAGCTTGATTCCAAATCCGAATTCTGCATATTTACTGAGTTTAAAATCAAAAAATTTGTAAGGTGTTTACTTTGCATATTAGTTTTGATTGATCAGTTCATTTTTAGAATGAGTTACTTGATGATTCATATTCTATGTGTGAAGTTGAACCAAGTTCCAGAGGTTCAGGTTCTAATGGTTTCTCTTGATGACTTTATGAATTCAATTCCGTAGACAGTTTGTGCAATTTGCCAATGTGGGATAGAATAAATTTTACAGAGTTGTTGTTTTCAGAGGGTCATAACTTCATATAAAATTGTGGTTTTGAGATGCTAATTGTTCCCTTATACTCTTTTCATGTAAATGTGCTATCTGGATCACTGGCAGAACCTCAAGACATGGTTTAAAACTTTCAGCAGGGTGATTCCAAAATTAGTTTCCTGTGTTATCACATCTCCATTTGCATTGTCTTTTAGGTAGATCATTTTGAGTGTTATTATCGTGCAACCCTAATGCTCACATGCAAATCCCTTTGGCACCTACGTTCACATGTTGGAGATGATTGTATGTTTCAAAATACATGATTCTATAAGGCTTCCTGGTCAGTTTTTGAGGCTAGTACTTGAGGCCATTTGTTATTTGTGACATCAGTTGGCAAAGGTATGAAAGATTCATTTGTTGCGGTTATCAATTAAATGTTTTATGATCTAGTTGCACATCGATTTGTTTGTCAAGGTGCCTCAAATAAATGTGAAATGAAAACATAAGGAGATTCCAAACCACGTATTGAAAGAAAATGTCTCAAAACAATTCAAGCCAATGCAATGAGAAAGTACACTAAGGGAAGTGTTTGCAAAGGATTGAAAGAGGTACACTTGGAGATGGAAAATGATTTTTGGTAAAATATTCCTTAGTAATGAAGGAAAGGTGCTTGTAGTGGAAATGGCTACTAAGACATTGATGAAGATAATGCGAAGTGGTAAATTGCTAGCAAGGGAATCTTTTTGAAGGCTTCAAACCAGATTTCCTCGTATAATGTAAATGGGAGAGAACTTATTGAAGCTGGTATTCTTCCACCACTTATCAAGGATATTTTTAATATGGTTGCAAATCAACTGCCAATAGAGATGAGGGAGATCTCTATAGCGATTCTAGAAAATGGCATAAGTTCTAGTTTTTAATATGAGGGAGTTCCAATTGATGTTGATGGACACACACTTGTGTCATAAGATATCATTCATAATTTACTGCATTTGATTAGTAATATTGCGCTTGCAATTCAAGCAAAGATGCTCTAAGTGCTCGTAGGCCTTTCTAGCTATCCAGAAGTTGTTCTTAATGTAGTTACTGTGATTAAAAGTGTTGAAGCTATTATAAATCTCATTCAATTTATTGAAGATGCCAGTCGAGAAACCAGTGCAATGCAAAGACGAGGCATTTAAAATTTCCAAACAAATCCAGCGCATGGTGTATAATATCAAACACAGAGGCTACACAACATTTTGTTTTTAAAAATAAAGAGCATGGAATTAAAGTAGTTTCAAATGAATACTGATTGGCAAATTCAAAACCAATGCCAGTGGATACCCTGCGCATGAAATTCTTTAAGGAGAGGTTGCGTGAAGTAACTGGGTCCTGCGCTGGAAATGACTGGATCAGAAAACATGATTTTCAAGAAATTCCCAAAAGTTTAAAAGCAAGTAATAGTTGTGATTGCAGATTTAAGGATAAGGATACGCAATGTTTTCAAATGTTATGTTTAAAAATTTTAACAAATGCATTGCAGGGGAATGAAGTGAAACAATAAAATTCTAAAACATTGAAACTTTCATATTGATGCAATGGCCCGCGTAATCATGAGATTTCGAGTTGTCTTAAAATAGCTTACGCCGATAATGGAGGAGGAAACTGTCATTCAAAATCTATTTGGCAAGTGGAATGCCATAAAGGACAAAGGCTACAAAATGTTTTGAGGAAGCTGCTAGTGTGAGAGGGAATAATTTAAAAGTTTTAAACAATGCAATTTTAAGACATTGAGCAAGGCATGGGGAAACCAGCACATGAATTCCAAGTCTTCCCTGCACAATGTATAAAAGTGGAGAGTCAGAGACCTTGGAAACAAAATGCCAATACAAATAGAAAACAACAAAACTTGGAACTTGCGTAAGAAGTAAATCATGGAGTCTATGAAACAAGCCCGCGCTAGAAATGTTGGTAAAGTTTTGAAAGAGGCTATCATGTTTAAAACCCTGCGCATAGGTGTAAATCAGAGAGGAGGTTGGGCAGTCTGTGCAGATATCCAAGGAAGAATGAAGTGAAGTAAAAAACCATGCAAAAACTAAAAATCATTCAATCAAATTTGGCAAGTTTAACAATAACAAGCTTGCGCAATGACCATAGGAAACACGGTGCAATGTAAGTTTGGATGCTATATTTTTAAAGCCAATGCATTATCATTAGTAGAGATTGCATAGATCAAGGGAGTTTTAAGATACCATTTCATGGAAATAATTTATCCCACATGGCTTGTATGGGGGATTTTGTGGTATTTTTATATGTGTACACTACTATGCCTTGTAAAGAGGAAGCCAATAAGCTCTTCGGCGGGCCCCTTGGCAAGTGGATTGACTACGGTGGTGGACCCCTAAATTTTGGGGCACCAAGTTGCAAAGCTTTTAAAAACTTGAAAATGTTTAATCCCACATTGGTGGGGCAATGCAATTATGGGATGTTTATATGCCAGGATCCAAACATATGAAATGTGAAGTGAAGAAGAGGCTATGCATGTGCGCGAGCTCACATGAGACACCTCAAAATGCGTGCTAGGTGGTTGGTGAGTTAGTCGACGTCCAAATTTTACAGGTGAGCTAGCGCAAATGATGCTGACATGGTGGACATGTGGCAGATAATCATTCAGTCACAGTGGAAAAAGGAGGTCTCAAAAATGGCTCGCGACTACGTGACCGAGCTTGTCGCACAATTGCACTAGTTCGACGAGGTGCCTGAAATGGTGTGTGAGCTCGCGACTGAGCCAGTCGCGCAGTCACGGATCTGAAATTGTCTCATCGCACATGAAAATCGAGATGACTGAAATGGCTCACGAGTGAGTGGTTGATCTCATCACGCAGTCACACAGGGCGTAGTCACACATGAAAATCAAGATGACTGAAATGGCTCACGAGTGAGCGGCCAATCTCATCGTGCAGTAGCTCAGTCGCAGACCATAAATTGGCTAGTCATGCACTCGCGCAAGATTTGCAGTGGAGTAAAAAAGTGTTGCGACTGAGCGATCAAGGCTAGTCACGCACTCGCAGAGGCTATGCATAAGTGGATTTTTAGAGCCAACTAGGAGGTGACACTTGGAAAAATATGCAGACTTCCATAGGAAAAGGGAAAAATGAGTTAAATAATCTATGCAGGATATAAAATCAAAGTTAAAATTGCAGAATGATATAGTTTAGACTATATTGAAAAAATTCATAAATTTAAATGATGCACAAGCAAAAGAATGATTTCAACATATGGTTAGATTTTGTGAAGACATATAAGTGTCATATATCACTGGAAAGGTCTCAGAATGAGAATTTGGATTTTGTGAGCCTTTAGAATGTAGATCAAATTAGATATTTTCTTTTAGAGAAAGAAGCAGTTGCAGATATTTTTTGGGAGAAGAAGGACAGGTGTCAGTGACTAAATTTGTTCTTCTCATTTCTCTATATCTCAGATTCTTCTCAATTGTAGAGGGATGGTGAAATTAATGCTGCAAGGTAGCTTTCTGATTCTAGAGTCTTGATTTTGAGTTCTTTGTTGTGTAAATGTATTGAATCAAAAGTTTTTTAATGAAAAAAAAATAGAATCCCTTTCCAATATTTGTCTGATGTCTTTGTGTTTGGTCCTAAATCTTTGTGTATTAATTTGTAAGGCATTTTAGTGCACCGGTTATAAGGTAGCTGTGAATTTGTGTTTTAGTTTCTTTCAAGGAAAGAGTAAATCCTATAGACAAGTTCAGAGGTTTCAAGGTTGGATATGAATCTGATGTCTAGGTATTGGAGTGAAAAGAATGACTTGTAAGGAATTTCATTTGGGTTTTGTGTGTTTGGATTTAGGGAGTTTTCTGGGGATATATGTTTATGTGACTCTGTTGCCCAATAGATAAGGCACTAGTCTTTGCTAGTTATGCAGGTCTCATCATCCAATTAATAATATTGAATCATTTTAATTTTCTATTTAATGAGTTGTAAGTGATTGTCAGATCAAGTGTGATGGGTAGGAATCCATCCCATGATTCACTGAAAAAGTGAATCCAATAGGTACACCCGCCTGATATTTTGAGCTCAAAGTGTAGGAGGATTGTTTGATCCTCGTTAATTAGCCTTTTCTTTGACAAGGTCAGGAAAAAACACTAACAGAATAGCCACTCTGTTGGGGATTGGTTGTAATCAATCATGTTTAAATTTGTCCTAGAATCTCTGGTTTTGAAAGAAAGAGTCAAGTAATAGAATCGGTAAGTTGTTTCAAATTTATGGAAGATTACCTTGGAGGTGTTTTGATTGTAGTAATTATAAAGAAAATTGTGCGGCTTTGCTGGTTGGAGAAAACCAAGAAATAATATATAAGTCAAATGGTTTTTTTTGTTTGAAGATTTTCCTATGCAAGGAGGTGGAGACTCTATGAGAAAAGAACCCAATGGAGCTATGAAGAAGGCTCTAGATCTACCAAATTTCCAGTCAAAGAAATAAGAGCAGCAGCTGCAATTGTATTCCCAGGTAATCCTCATGTTTTTTATGTGAAAGAAAAGTTTCCTCAATAGGTGGAGAAGTCACTAAAAAAGGGGGAAATAGTTTTGAATTATGTCATACTTCTTGGTTCAAAAGATTCAAATATCAAATCAGAAGTATGTTGTTATTTTAAAAGTCAGATCATTGAATTCGCAAGGTTCATGTCAAAAAAATTTGGTATATGCGTGATTTGTTTAGAAATATGTCAGAAGTATCATATATGATTTCACAAAAGGTGCGACCAATAATGAATTCTTGCAGAAATTTTTCTATGGAGAGATATGCGCCATTATGAAGCTTTGATGGCATTCATGGTTCCCCAAATGAAATTCCTACTGAGTTTAGGAATTATCTACAAAAATTTGAGGGGAAACAATCAGATTCAGCATGTAAGCATTTGCAAGAATTTTCTGATCTGATGGGTGATTTTAAAATTTACCATGAAGATGTTTTAATGAAGTTGTTGGTTCAAACTTTGAAAGAAGATGCCAGGGATTGGTTTTATTCCTTACCAGTAGGTTCTATTTCTTCATGGGAAGAATTGATTTTAGCTTTTATGGAGCATTTTTCTGAAAGAATAAGTGCAAGTGATGTGTTGAAAAAACTAATGGAGATTAAAATTGAAAAAGATGAATTGGTCCCATTATTCAACATCAGATTTGCAAAACCATTAAGTGATATTCCAAGAAGCCATAGGCCCAATGATCAAGTTCGTTTAGTAATTTATTTGGGTGCTTTTGGTAAAAATATGAGTTACTTGTTGAGAGACAAAGAGCCTAAGACTTTACATCAGGCTTTTATGACATCAATGAACATTGAGAATAATTTGAAATATGGAATTGCGAAAGACTTTCTATTTGCTGGAATTCATTGTCATAATCCATCAAATACACTAGATAGATGTGGGTCAAGAAATGAAGCTCAATGCCAATAAAAATTTGTCCCTGCTGACTTTACTATTTATGGTTTAAATTGTGGTTCAAATCAAAATGTGGACAGTAAAAATGGTGCAGGTGTTCCATCAGATGATGAGTTTGCGGCTTCAAGTAATGATGTCCTATCAGACTTTGCTAATGTTGAAGAGGATGTATGTATCTTACACTCTTATGAGGATCAGGAGGATGTTGAAACCTATGTTTCACAAGAGAATGATTTATTGGAAGATTTTGATTCATTGCTATTATGTGAGCATAGTGTAGCATGGGAAGATAAGAGCATTTGTGGAAGTGAATTCAAATCAGCATGTGAAGGTAAGAGTATCTACACCAATTCTAAAAATAATCTTTTACATTTGCATGATACAAATGAGTTTGGTATTAAGAGCTTTGAAATGGATTTGGTATCAAAACTTAAGGAAAGAGGGATAGTAAATGATGGTCTTCCTTATGAGATGGAGTATGATACTATCTTGCAACTTTATCATGATATTATGAATGAAAATCAGAATGAAGATCAATTAGTTGATTTTTTTCAGTCAAAGGGTAAAGTGCTAGATGAGTATGTTGTTGAAATCCCTTCATTTAATGATGGTCCGCTTCAGCATATGAATTGTTTGTGAAATGAAAATCCTACACATGATGAGAAAATTGAGGACGGTTGGTGTCTTTCCCCATCTCCTCTAGTTGAAGAAGGTAGTATGAATTTGTTATCCACTTCTTTGCCTAATGATAGAGGTGTTGAATCTACTTATAATGATATCTTTGATTTTGAATCATATGTTGAAAGTGATTATGATAGTGATTATGATAGCAGGAGTAATAATGTCTTCAAAGTTTTTATTAATGATGAATTTGATGAGGACATTGATATGGATCAGCCATCTCTTTGTTACCATGTTCATATGGGAGAAAAACACAGTGTTGTTAATCCATTATTTGGGGAATGCATTGAGTTTCCAAATTTGGTTTATTCTGATTTTAATGTTGAAAATATGTCAATATGTAGTAAGAAATCAGATTGTGTCTCTTCCCGGGCTAAAAGTGATTGTGAGTGTGAAGTTGCATTTGATAAGTCCATTGTTCCATGTAATGAGCAGGACTATGATGTTGATCAGCTAGCTTCTTGTGACCATGTGGGTAATTTGAAAGTGGAAGAGGTTTCCAATCCGTATTTTGAGGAACATGTTGATATGTCTTTCCATTTTGAAGTTTTTCAATATTTTGGTATCCATGGCTTATGTGAGTATGAGTCATTTAGTTTCTCTATGGACCAATCGGCTAATGAATGGGTAATACAAATGGAGTTTGATGTTTCCTATGATGATGCATTTCCTTATTGTCATGGTTCATATTTTCTGATATTTGCTGATGTGAAGAATAAGTTTCATACTTTTGGTTATGATGACTCGGATGGAAGAATTTCTAAAGGCATGAAAGGAATTTAAAATAAGGTATTCTTCATTTTTATGATTCCTTGTGAGTTTGAATAGCAGTTGTACAAGTGCATTTTCTTTTTGATATTTATATGCCAAGAAGAAAATCAGATTTTTTATAGAGGCAAGTGTTGGTTTCAGTTCTGAAAGGGCCTGAGGTTTTTGTATACATTGTATAGTTGCCTTTTTTTTAGTAGTGTGTGGTTTGTGGTTTCAAATAAAAGTTCCCAGTTTGAGGAGAGAGAGAGAGAGAGAGAGAGAGAGAGAGAGAGAGAGAGAGAGATCTGATTTTCTTGTGAATGGTCTATTGTACAAATGATTCTAAATTCTTTGCATGCCCACATGGGGTAGGCATCCCTTGATAGAGCCACTGTTAGTACTCTCAAATTTTGGAGAAATTTGGAGTGACTACACTGAAAATTTCTCTAAGTGTAAATTGTTGCCCTAAGAAAATCGTGGTGAAAGCCTATTTTGAATGCTTGTGGAAAGAGACCTGATGTTTTCTATGAGAAACCACTTGTAACATGTGTTCACCACCTATCATTTGGAAAATGAAATAGGTTCCAGCTCTCATATTTGAGTTTTCACATGTTTTGGAGATAGCCTTTTTGAGGCGTTTACCCAAATCTGCATATTGCACATTTTCTAGTTCTCACTAAGTGACCTACTTTGACTATTTGCATATCTGACCAGATGGATGGGAATGACTTTATGGAGTGTTCCAGGATTTTTTAGACATGAAAATTAACTTCTATGCCCATTTTCAAATCTTTATGAAGTCATATGACAAGTTTACCAGAGTCATTCCATTTGCAATTTATCAATTACTCTGAATGTGAAAATGCAGAATTCTGAAGTAACCTACTTTGAGGTCCCACCATTTGTCCTCAGTTAAAAATCTTGAAAAATTGGGTTTAACCCTGCATTATAAACCTGGAATTGTACCTATTTGAAGATTTTTAGACTCATACCAATCCAGTTGTCCACTTTGTTAGCTTGATTCCAAATACAAATTTTGCATATTTACTAAGTTTAAAATCAAAAAGATGTAAGGTGTTGAATTTTCATATTAGTGTCGATTGATTAGTTCATTTTCAGAATGAGTTACTTGATGATTCATATTCTATGTGTGAAGGTGAACCAAGTTCCATAGGTTCAGGTTCTGATGGCTTTTCTTGATGACTTTATGAATTCAATTCCGAAGACAGTTTGTGCAATTTGCCAATGTGGGACAGAATAAAGTTTACAGAGTTGTTATTTTCAGAGGGTCATAACTTCATATCAAATTGTGGTTTTGAGATGCGAATTGTTTCCTTATACTCTTTGTGTATAAATGTGCTATCTGGATCACTGGCAGAACCTCAAGACATGGTTTGACATTTTTCAGCAGGGTAATTCTGAAATCAGTTTCCTGTGTTTTCACATCTCCATTTGCATTATTTTTCAAGTAGATCATTTTGAGTGCTATTATCTTGCAACCCTAATGTTCACATGCAAATCCCTTTGGCACCTACGCTCACATGGTGGAGATGACTGTATGTTTCAGAATACATGATTCTATGAGGCTTCCTAGTCAGTTTTTGAGGCCAGTACTTGAGGCCATTTTCTATTTGTGAGATCAGTTGGCAAAGGTATGAAAGATTGATTTGTTGTGGTTATCAATTGAATGTTTTACAATCTAGTTGCACATCGAGTTGTTTGTCAAGGTGCCTCAAAGAAATGTGAAATGAAAACATAAGGAGATTCCAAACCACGTATTGAAAGAAAATGTCTCAAAAAAATTCAAGCCAATGCAATGAGAAAGTACACTAAGGGAAGTGTTTGCAAAGCATTGAAAGAGGTGCACTTGGAGATGGAAAATGATTTTTGGTAAAATAGTCCTTAGTAATGAAGGAAACGTGCTTGTATCAGAAATGGCTACCAAGACATTGGTGAAGATAATGGGAAGTGGTAAACTTCTAGCAAGGGAATCCTTTTGAAGGCTTCAAACCAGATTTCCTCGTATAATGTAAATGGGAGAGAACTTATTGAAGCTGGTATTCTTCCATCTCTTATCAAGGATCTTTTTAATATGGTTGCAAATCAACTTCCAATAGAGATGAGGGATATCTCTGTAGTGATTATAGAAAATTTAATAAGCTCTAGTTTTTAATATGAGGGAGTTCCAATTGATGTTGATGGACACACACTTGAGTCAGAAGATATCATTCATAATTTGTTGTATCTGGTTAGTAATACTGGGCTTGCAATTCAAGAAAAGATGCTCTAAGTACTCATAGGCCTTTCCAGCTATCCAGAATCCATTCTTAATGTAGTTACTGTGATTAAAAGCGTTGAAGCTATTATAAATCTCATTCAATTTATTGAAGATGCTAGTCGAGAAACCAGCGCAATGCAAAGATGAGGCATTTAAAATTTACAAACAAATTCGGCGCATGGTGTATAATATCAAACATGGAGGCTGCACAACATTTTGTTTTTAAAAATAAAGAGCATGGAATTAAAGTAGTTTCAAATGAATATTGATTGGAAAATTCAAAACCAATGCCACTAGATACCCTCTGCATGAAATTCTTTAAGGAGAGGTTGCATGGAGTAACTGGGTCCTACGATGGAAATGACTGGATCAGAAAACATGATGTTCAAGAAATTCCCAAAAGTTTAAAAGCAAGTAATAGTTGTGATTGTAGATAAGGATAAGGTTACGCAATGTTTTCAAATTTTATGTTTAAAACTTTAACAAATGCATCGCAGGGGAATGAAGTGAAATAATAAAATTTTAAAACATTGAAACTTTCATACTGATGCAATGGCCCACACAATGATGAGAGTTGGAGTTGTCTTAAAATAGCTTACATAGATAATGGAGGAGGAAACATTCATTCAAAATGTATTTGGCTAGTGGAATGCCACAAAGGACAAAGGTTGCGAAATGTTTTGAGGAAGCTGCTAGCATGAGAGGGAATAATTTAAAAGTTTTAAACAATGCAATTTTAAGACATTACGCAAGGCATGGGGAAACCATCTCATGAATTCCAAGTCTTCCCTGAGCAATGCATAAAAGTGGAGAGTCAGAGACCTTGGAAACAAAATTCCAATACAAATAGAAAACAACAAAACTTGGAACTAGGGCAAGAATTAAATCATGGAGTCTATGAAACAAGCCCACGCTGGAAATGTTGGTAAAGTTTTGAAAGAGGCTATCATGTTTAAAACCCTGTGTAGAGGTGTAAATCAGAGAGGAGGTTGGGCAGTCTGCATAGATATCCAAGGAAGAATGAAGTGAAGTAAAAAACCATGCAAAAACTAAAAAGCATTCAATCAAATTTTGTGAGTTTAACAATAACAAGCTTGCACAATGACCATAGGAAACATTGCGCAATGTAAGTTTGGATGCTATATTTTTAAAGCCAGTGCATTATCATTAGTAGAAGATTGCGCAGGTCAAGGGAGTTTTAAGATACCATTTCATGGAAATCATTTATCACACATGGCTTGTGCATGGGATTTCATGGTATTTTTATATGTGTACACTACTATGCATTGTAAAGAGGAACCCAAGAGGCTCTTTGGAAAGCCCCTTGGCAAGTGGATTGACTGCGGTGGTGGACCCCATAATTTTGGGGCGCAAAGTTGCAAAGATTTTAAAAACTTGAAAATGTTTAATCTCGCATTGGTGGGGCAATGCAATTCTGGGATGTTTATATGCCAGTATCCAAACATATCAAATGTGAAGTGAAGAAGAGGTTGTTTGTGCGCGCGCACACGCGAGCTCACATGAGACACCTCAAAATGTGTGCCAGGTGGTTGGTGAGTCGGCCGACGTCCAAATTTTTCATGTGTGCTGGTGCAGATAATGCTAACATGGTGGACACATGGAAGATATTTGTTCAGTCACAGCGGAAAAAGAAGGTCTTAGAAATGGCTCACAACTGCGCAACCGAGGTCATCGCACAATTGTGTTGGTTCGATGAGGTGCCCGAAATGGTGTGCAAGCTAGCGACCGAGCCAGTCGCGGATACAAAATTTTCTTGTCATGCAGTCACGCATGAAAATTGAGATGACCGAAATGGCTCACGAGTGAGTGGTTGATCTCATCGTGAAGTCGCACAGGGCACAGTCACACATGAAAATCAAGATGACCAAAATGGCTTGCGAGTGAGCGATCGAGCTCATTGCGTAGTCGCACAGGATGCAGTCTCTCAGTCGTAGACTAGAAATTGGCTAGTCACGCACTCGCGCAAGATTTGCAGTGGAGTAAAAAAGTGTTGCGACTGAGTGATCAAGGCTATTCGTGCACTTGCAGAGGCTATGCAAAGGTGGATTTTTAGAGCCAACTAGGAGGTGACACTTGGAAAAATCTGGATACTTGCACAGGAAAAGGGCAAAAATGAGTTAAATAATCTATGCAGAATATAAAATCAAAGTTAGAATTGCAGAATGATATAGTTTAGACTATATTGAAAAAATTCATAAATTTAAATGATGCACAAGCAAAAGAATGATTTCAACATATGGTCAGATTTTGTGCAGACATATAAGTGTCATATATCACCGGAAAGGTCTCGAAATGAGGATTTGGATTTTGTGAGCCTTTTGAATGTAGATCAAATCAGATTTTTGCAATTAGAGAAAGAAGCAGTTGCAGATATTTTCTAGGAGAAGAAGGATAGGTGTAGGTGACTGAATTTGTTCTTCTCATTTCTCTATATCTTAGATTCTTCTCAATTGTATAGGGATGGTGAAATTAATGTTGCAAGGTAGCTTTCTGATTCTAGAGTCTTGGTTTTGAGTTCTTTGTTGTGTAAATGTATTGAATCAGAAGTTTTTTAATGAAAAACAAATAGAATCCCTTTCCAGTATTTTTCTGATGTCTTTGTGTTTGATCCTGAATCTTTATGTATTAATTTGTAAGGCATTTTAGTGCACCAGTTATAAGGTAGCTGTGAATTTGTGTTTTAGTTTATTTCAAGGAAAGAGTAAATCTTATAGACAATTTTAGAGGTTTCAAGGTTGGATATGAATCTAATGTTTGGGTATTGGAGTGAAAAGAATGACTTGTAAGGCATTTCATTTGGGTTATTTGTGTTTGGATTTAGGGAGTTTTCTGGGGATATATGTTTATGTGACTCTGTTTCCCAATAGATAAGGCACTGGTCTTTGCTGGTTATGCAGTTCTCATCATCCAATTAATAATATTGAATCATTTTACTTTTCTATTTAATGAGATGTGAGTGATTGTCAGATCAAGTGTAATGGGCAGGAATCCGTCCCATGATTCACTAAAAAAGTGAATCCAATAGGTATACCCGCCTGAGCTTTTAAACTCAAAGTGTAGGAGGATTGTTTGATCCTCGCTAATTATCCTTTTCTTTGACAAGGTCAGGGGAAAATGCTAACAAGGGCCATGCATGTTAGCCCACATGCACTTTCATATATTCTACGTGGATTACCTTAATGGTAAGTCACTCAGCTGCAGTACTACCCTTCTTCAAATATGGGCATGGGAGCACATTGTTGTGTGTCATCTTGTGGGTGCTTATGATCTGCCTTTGGGCAAGCCCTATGTCTTTATGTATAAGGGATTCATTGTTCAGACTCACATGGGTCATTTGATATACTAGCATCAGTAGTTAGATATGATGCCATATTTTATTTGGAGACCATATGGAGAGTGCCCCGTATAGGTTGGAGAGGATATCCATCTCCCATTCTTTCGTCAGTGGAGATTTATGATTGGGCATGTCACACGCCATGTTCACATGATTGATTTCCACAACACCGATAGGGTGTTGCAGCAGTTTAGAGAGCGACAGTATGTGTCTGACACTTATCCCTATTTTTCATGTAGATCGAGGGATGTTGCACTATGGGGTGTTGCTATTTCACTTGATGTTGCGCAGACCGAGTTTGTAGGTTTACTTCCTATTCCTTGGACATGGAAATCTACCACTGTAGATGCAGGTATATGTTTGCGCTATGAATTTTTAGTTTCATTATTGCTCTCTTAGGCTATCTTCTTTTTGATACTTGTTGTTTTATTTGATGTGGTACTGATATTTGAATTGGATCATTTTGTAGGCTCCACCCCCAAGTATGATGCATGGTGGGAATAGACCCGTCTTGTTTTACTTACTGATGTTTCACATCTTGTTGGTAGCACTATCATGAGGGGGCACCTATAGTTACGGTGGGGCAGGGGTGGGCAAGATGGAAGGAGAAATGGGGGTCCAGACGGAGGGAGATATGGCGGTCGAGACAGAGGGAGAGATGGGGCCGAGATGGTGGGTGGGGGAGGGGAGATGATGATGGAGATGATATTGTGCCTGGGGGAGCTGGTGGTGGGGTTTAGATGAGGGGTGGGTGGAGTAGTAGTCAAATATTTGGATTGAGTGTTGTCTTGGAGGATGAGGAGGCGATGGAGGAGGAGGCACCACAATAGCATTGTAGAGTGCATCCTCACACTGTTGCTTTGTTGGATCTGAGAGTGGAGGAGAGAATTATTATGGAGGATGTGGACATGGAGATAGGAGATATAGACATTGAGGCCTTGGATGCAGACAGCACCAGTTTAAGCTCGTCCACTGGTAGTAGTAGTACTGGTGATAGTTCTGATAGTGAGGATTCTTGGGTAGTGAGGGGGAGGGGTGATGAGGNGGGGATAGGGCTAAGGAGGGGGACATGGATGTGGCCATGGGAGGGATGTACATAGATCCTTTTGATCTAGAGAGACTCACACAGCAGGTTGCAGATTTACAAGCCAGATTTTCTTCCTCTGATTTGCGTGCTATTGCTTTTGAGGTTGGGGTTACTTCGTCTGATGCTCGTACCACTACTTTAGAGAGTAGGGCTACAGCAACTGAGGCCAAGACGACTATGGCAGAGGGTAGAGAGCGACAGACTTGAGCTAAGGTTCACTCTTTTATTGATAGTGTACAGTACGCCTCACATCAGGATGTATTGGACCGTTATTATAGATCTGGACGTGAGGCCCTAAGAGAGATTGAGTACTGGAGGCACCACTATGAGGGTGTTGTTCCTACATATCAGAGGGTTCCTAGTTATATAGCCTCATAGAGATCCAGTAGGGCACATAGGTCATAGAGTAGTGGTGTTGGTTCTTTTGGGCCATCTCAGAGACAGGTGTCTGATATGCCTCCCCCTCATTCACATAGCGGTGAGGGTGGGGGTAGCTCCTGCTAACAGTTGTAGCCTTTCCTTTTTGTTTCCTGTACCATTTTTGTAGTGTTGTTCATTTGATCTACTCTGAGGCTTATCCATTATTGTATCTCAACACACTGATATTTATTGATATATATGTTGATCACCTTCTTGTGTTCATACTTGCGATAGTTCATTGTACTTAGATATTTTGATTTATATGAGATGCAGCTATTGATTTACTTGCTATATGTATGGTTATACATGATTGTGCTTAGATGTTGAAATTTTTATGTGATGCGATTCTATTATGCAGACTCTTAGATGGATGATTTACTTTTCCTATGATACTAACATGTGTATGCAGGATGGTGGAAATGAAATGCATGCTTATATGAGATGCTTATGGATGCATGTGATTTATGATTTACCATGTATGCAATTGCTATTATTTTATTTTTATTTTTTAACTTTTTTGATACACTTAAGTAGAATGGATGCAATTTTTTGTGCACAAAATATCTGAGTAATGCATGTGTTACTTAGAAGATAGTTAGTGGAAATGTGCTCTCTAGGATTTGATTTGATAGATATGGAATGATAGAAAGGAATTTTGATTTTTTTGATAAATATGAATTGATAGAATGGATGAGTGACCCAAGTCATTGTCATGTTTCCAATATTTGTCATCATTGCATCTTTTTATAAAATTTTGAAGAGTGTCCAATGCATCTAGATCACATACTATCTGGATACTGCCATGACCTCTTGATAACCGGAAGGAGTAGAGAGATTGAATAGAAAAAGAACTTAGTGCACCCAAATATTGACCATCTAAGTTCAGCTATGTTCCCTGTTTGAAAAGAAAGAGAGCCAAAAGCACCCAGATATTGACCGTCAGGATGCCGCTTTGCCCTTTGAATAAACTAAACAAAAAAAAAAAAAAACCAAGATAGAACTCCAATGCACCCAGAGTCCATCTGGATAGCACCGTGAGCTCTTTATTTTGAAAAGAAAGACCAAAAAACCAAGATAGAACTCCACTTCACCCAGAGTCCATCTGGATAACACTGTGAACTCTTGATTTTAATAAGAAAGCCCATAAAAACTAAGATAGAAATCCAATGCACCCAGAGTCCATCTGGATACCGCTATGATTCTATTGGTAAATAAACAAGCATATAACACAGAAGGAATGTCCATTTCTTTCCTAGGGTTAAGCTCAAATCATGGAACTGTGTAGCTGTCAGATAAGTGACAGTGCCTACCACATTTATCCTAAATCATCATGGCCCTAAAATTGAAGTGAACATTCAACAGACAGCAATCAAAGAAAATAAGTAATGATCCACCATAGCTACTCTCCTCACTTGGTGGATCCTAGAGTAGCGTAAGAACATAACCGCAAAATATATACTAACATCTGATCGGATGACTGACCTAGTCAACATTTTTTATTGTTCCTTGATTCAGTTTGATTCTCTTTATTGGCTTGACTCTTTTGATAGGCTTGATTGGCTTGATTGCTTTGAGTGTCTCTGGTTTCAGTAATAGATGACTCATATAAGACTGACTTGTCTGGTTTTGAGTGTATCCATCACTGTGTAAGATGATTGATATGATTGATTGGTTGATTTTGATCATTTTTGGTGGTTGATCAAGCTGTGTCAGATGGGCCCAATTTTGATTCGCAAAGCTCATGGTTATGACATTTGATAGATTAGCTTGGTCGCTAGTTTTCTTGTTGATAGATTTGATAGATTGATAAAGTTGTGTCATATGGGCCCAATGTTGATTCGCAAGGCTCATGGTTGTGACATTGATTGACTTGGGGTAATTTCCTATTGCTCTATTGATAATCGAGTTTGCTTTATTGCTTGGGATTTCACAATTTTTTTATTGTTGTTGATGAAGATTGATTTTCTCAGGATTTTTTTATCTTTTTTAGGATTTTTGATGAGTTTTCCAATTTTTAGGCATTTTTGATCTTTTTTAGGATTTTTAGAATTGCCCTCTAGTCTGGTTGACCAGTACGAACCATGGATAAGTGTGTGGTGCTTAGAGGGGATTGTGCTTCTGGATACAGCTTGGGTAGTCAGTCTTTCATGCATAGTTTTGCTCATGTTGTTGATCTTGGATTTCATTGATGGTGAAGCTGGATTTGAACACTTGGCGCATGTTTTCCAGGTTTTCACCAAGGTACCTACTCAATAGCGCCTATTTATCATGTTTTCATAGAGAGAGCGATTTTGTTTCTATTTGATTTTTACTTTTTTTATTTTTTTGTTGTCGCCAAGGTGCCCGTTTGCCAGGTTTTCACCAAGGTAACATTTTGTATTTTTATTTTTTTGGGGTATTTTATGAATATGCAGATAGTTGCCTTAACCATTGAGACCTCAAGCATAGAACCTCTTGAGGTGAATGTTTTTTATGTATTCGGGGATCTGATCTCCTTCTGGTGTTTCTAGTTGGTATGCCCCACTCTGGTAGAGTTGACAATGACATATGGTCCTAACCAATTAGGCTCAAACTTTCCTGGTTTCACTTGCTCTGCTTGGTTCTTTTGATTTTCCAAGAGGATGAGGTCTCCTACCTCAAATATTTGTGGCCTCACCTTCTTATGATAGTTCCTTCTAAGGCGATTCTGATAGCCTTGTAAGTGATTGAATGCATTTTTTCTTCTTTCATCTATTAGTTCCAGTTCACTGAGTCTTGCTACTCTGTAGTCTTCATCTGAAATCAGGTTCTTCAATGATATCCTCAGGGATGGGATTTCCACTTTAACGGGTAGTACCGCCTTTGATCCATAAACTAGGGAGAAAGGAGTGGCTCCTATAGGTGTTCTCATGCTAGTTTTGTATGCCCATAATGTGGGACTAAGCTGTAAATGTCAGTCTCACCCTAATTCATTAACATTTTCCTTCAATATTTTCAAAATGATCTTGTCTGTTGCTTCAGCCTGGCCATTCCCTTGAGGATAATAGAATGAAGAGAACCCTTGTTTGATTTGGAACTGTTCACATATCTCTTCAACATCTTTGTTTTGGAAGGGTGTACCATGATCTGTCAGGATGGTTTGAGGAGTCTCGTATCGATAGATGATATGGTTGAGTATGAACATTGATATCTATTTTCCATTTATGTAAGTGAGGGGAATGGCTTCCACCCACTTAGTGAAGTACTCTATTGCTTCTATGATGTATTTGTGTCCATTTGCTAAAGAAGGTGTAATTTTGCCAACTAGGTCAAATCCGCACATAGAAAATGGAAATGGTGAAGTGATAGGATTTAATTCTTAGGTTGGTGCATGGATGAGGTCTCCATGAATTTGACACTGCCTACACCTTTGTACATATTTGTTTGCATTTGTCTCTACTGTGGGCTTGTAGTATCCCATGCGGATGATCTTTTTAGCTAAGTTGTTGCCACCTCCATGGGTTCCACAAATTCCTTCATGTACCTCGTACATAGCTCTTTGGGATTATGTGGAAGTGAGACATCATAATACCATTCTGTATAGACTTCATCAATATAGAGTAGTTGAGAGGATGGTATACCTAGAGGCTTGGCGGATAAGGGACTTTTTCTAGTTTCTAGACAAGTTGGGAGGTAAGACACTAGTTTGGAGGTAATTATACACATCATGGTACCATGGGGTTTCAGGACCAACAAAGATGCATGTTGATTCTGTGATTGGTGCATGATGTGATGGCATTATGAGTTTCTCCACTAGAAACTGGAATTGTGTTTCATTACCTGGCATATCGATTAGTGACGCTATGGTAGTCATCGTGTCTGCAGCTTTGTTTTGAGCCCATGGTATTTTCTCGAAGAAGACATATTGTAACTTAGTTTGCAACTTGCCCATCTATGCTCTGTATGGTATTAGCTTCTCATCTTTTTTCATATAATCATTGTTGACTTGGCTAATGACCAACTATGAATCTTCATAGACCTTAAGGTTCTTGAGTCTCCATTGAATTATTGTCTTTATTCCAATAACTAGTGCTTTGTATTCTGATATTTTTTTTGTGCATGGGAAGTTGAGTCTAAATGATTTTTGAATTGCATCATTATTCAGAGTGATGAGCACTATTCCTTCCCCTGCACCATGGTTTGTGCATGACCCATCAAATTATAATTTCCATACCTCAATTACTGGCTGTAGTGTCATAATAGACTCATTGAGAAAGTCAGAAATGATAGGTTGATGATCTTGAATAGGTGCCTCTACTAGTTGATCCATAATCACTTGCCCTTTGATGGCCTTTTTGTCTACATACTCAATGTTAAACTCACTTAAGATCATTACCCACTTTGTAAGTCATCCAGTGAGCGTTGCTTTTCTTAGGAGAAACTTTAAAGGATCAATATGTGTTATCAACTTTTTTTGGTGACTCAACATGTAATGCCTCAGCTTCTGGGAAGCAAAGAAAACTGCAAGGCATGATTTTTCAATTGGCATATAGTTGATCTCATATCCTACCAATGTTCTTCTTAGATAGTAGATGGCTCTCTCCTTACTTGTGTCATCATGTTGTGCCAAAAGTATGCCTAATATTGATTCCATTGTCGAGATATATAGAAGCAATGGTCTACCTTGGACTAGTGGCACCAATATAGGATACTTGAGTAGATAGTCCTTGAATATTTGGAATGCTTGTTTGCATTGTTTTTTCCATATAAATTTGATGTCTTTGTGTAGTAGATGTTGGAATGGGTGGTACTTGTCTGCTAGTTGAGCTATGAAGCGCCTAATTGATTGGAGCCTTCCTTGTAACCCCCTTAGTTGCCTCAGGTTGGTCAGTGGGGGCATGTCCAATATTGCTTTGAATTTCTCTGGGTCTACTTCAATGCCTCTATGTGACACTATGAACCCCAATAGCTTTCCTATTGTGACCCTGAATGCACATTTCTTTGGGTTTAAATGGACCTTGTATTCCTGCATTTTTTCAAAGATTGGTCCCAATACTTATAGATGATCCTTTTGAAGCATTGACTTGGCTAGTATGTTGTCAACATAGACTTCCATTGTCTTGTGGATGAGATCATGAAATATGGTTGTCATGGCCCTTTGATATGTTGCTCCGGCATTTTTTAGACCAAACAACATGACGTTCCAACAATAAGTGCCCCAAGGACATGTGAAAGTCATTTTATGTTGGTCCTCTAGCGTGATCCTTATCTAATTATACCCTAAAAATCCATCCATGAGTGATAGCATTTGATGTGTAGTAGTTAGATCTACTGTCATATCGATGTTAGGCAAAGGAAATTTGTCTTTGGGACATGCTTTTTTAAGATCTCTAAAGTTTGTACAAATTTGAATCTGACCACTGTGCTTTGTAACTGGTACCAGATTAGATATCCAATCTACATATGGGATTAGTCTTATGAACTTAGCATCTAGGATATTTTTCAATTCTTCCTTTACTAGTAATGCAACATGAGGATGCATCTTTCTCAGCTTCTGCTTGACAGGTTTTGCATTGGGTAGCAACAGGAGATGATGCAGCACAAGCTCTGGATCTAATCATGGCATGTCTGAGTAGGACCATGTGAAATTGATCATCCTTTCCTTGAAGAAACTGATGAACTATTCTCTCTCCTCCGGGGTGAGTGATTTTTCCAAGTAGATGTTCTTTGGGTTCTTGTCATCTCCCAAGTTGACTTCTTTTGTTTCTACTGCTAACAATGCTAACTTTTCCTCTGTCAAGGGGAGGAGTTCCTTCTTTCCATCTTCTAGCGCCTCAGTGAGGTTTTCACTAGTAGATACGTCTTGTTTTGTATTTTTATCATTTTTTGTGTCAATAAGTACCTTTCAGTTTTTACTTACTGACGATTCTTTTTTATTTTTCAATTTGTTTTAATGATTAGAAAGAGGGGCTTCCTCCCCAAAGTATGTCGATCTATTGAGGTCAATGGAGAAACCTGCTTTATGGTCTCCTGGTGGAATTCCCTCTCTAAGTCCCATGAAATCTATGATAGCCTTGTCATTCTCAAAGACATCCATAGCAGGCGGTCCTTTTTAATCCCACTCTATTAGTTCTGGGTGTACAAGACATAAGCCTTCGTGTTGGGTTGACTCTATTTGGTTGAAGGGGAATACGGAGATGGTTCTGACAAACCTAGACTGTGATGTGGATGTACCACCTAAGGAATTTTTATCGACATGTTTATCAATGCAGGGTTGGTTGTCAATGGATAGTTGGTCAAACAGATCATCAAGTTGTATGGTGGTAGCTGACCAAGGGGAATAGTCTAGGATCAAAGGTTCAGAGTCATGAAGGGATCTCCACTCATACTCGTGGGAGTCAGTTTCACTAGAATGCTCATCATATGTGTCACTTCATTATCAGAGATTACTTGGTTGAGTTTTATTTCGGATTGAGAGGTCCCCACTTTGACGAGCAACAACTGTTGAAGTATGTTGTTGATTAAGATGTGTTCTAGATTTTTCCCCCAGTGTAACTCTTCTATTTGTTCTTAATCAATGAGTATGTCACAGATTATAGGGCTGGTTCTTTGTTTCCCATAGCCTAACCCTCTCTTGTTTCTCTAGTTTGGCGGGAGAGACAATTCCATTAAGCCTTTTTGTCTTGCCCCCAGGCCAGTTGTACCATCATACCCAAATCTTTGCAGCATTGTATAACCATTTCCATAGTTTGATATGGGTAGGGGTAGTTGAAGTGTCTCTTATGGATCTTGGTACAACCATGTATTTATATCTTGATCGAATGGATTTTCTTCTACAATGTCTCCCCATCTGACAAAGGTTGTGGGTGGTCACTTGAATAGAACAGGCTTTGGGGTTTTTGTTATAACAACCGGTTGCGGCATGTCATATGTTCTTGGGCTCTGAGGCATGTTTGTGATAGTGAAAGCTTCCTCATAGCTATATTAACCACAAACCTTGTCAGTAATGGATATTTTTCCCTCTTTTCTTGTGACGCCTTTGGGAATTTAACTTGATGCAGATGAGATACTTGCCTCTTGGTTCAAGGGAACCTGGTTGTCAGTGCTAGTTTGAACTGCATTACAGTATTGGAAAGGATTTGGATCTCCCTCAATGATGATTTCTTCTCCCTAGTGTGGGAACTTGATGCACTGATGGTATGTTGAAGGTACATCTTTCATCTCATGTATCCATGGTCTCCCTAGTAAAATTTTGTATCCCAACTCAAGATCTAGGATCTGGAAGGGAGTGTTCTTGACAACTGGACCAATCCAAATAGGTAGAATGATAATACCTTTAGAGGATCTTTCCTCTTCATCGTAAACTTTGATATTGATCCTCCCTGTGACATCAATACTAGACTCTGAGTAGCCTAGTTTCTTGATTAGCTTTAAAGTACAAATGTTTAATCTATCCCCACCATCAACAAGGACTCTACAAATTGCATGTTTGTGGACTTGGACAAGCAGATGCAAGGGATCATTATGCAAGGGTTTGTGTGGTGGCATGTCATGGTCTGTGAATGTTGCATATTTGTTTGTTGTGATATCATTAACCATCATTTGGAAGCTTTCAGGGGTTATTTCCCTTGGGACAGCTGAATTCTGAAGGGCTTGTTCAAGTGCTTGTTTATGTTGCAGAGATATACACAAGAGGTCAAACATGGAGATTTGGGTAGGCGTGTGCTTTACCTGATCCACTAGGCTTTTCTTTGGAACCGAGTTTTCTTGAGGGTTGGCTGGTGTAGCGGATGAGGAAGGTGCTCCTTGCAAGACAACTTTGGTATGATGGGTGGTTACAACACATTTGTACCTTGGTCTTTGATAGTGATTGTAGCCACATGGCTATCTGAAGGAGTTAGGCAATTGATAATGTTATCACTATTGGCATAAGTGTAGTTGACCTATTTGGACTGTCCACTAGACCTGGAGGCTTTCCCTTTATTGTGATCATGAAATGTATCATTGAATATCGTATGATTAGTTGTTCCTTTCATTTGGGTATTTGTTACATTGATGACCCCTGTGTCAATCAGATCTTGTATAGCGTGTTTCAATCGATAATAGTTGGGTGTTTTGTGTCCCTTCACCTAATGAAACTCTTAGAAATCATTGTCATTGTACCACCTTGTCTTGATTGCACCGTGTTCATATTCCCTGATTTCTAGGAGAGTGATATTGTTTGATTGTATCAACTTTCATAAAGTTGATTCTATCGACTCTCCCAATGGTGTAAAGTCTCATTGCTGGAATTGAGACCATGGTTTGCGTTGAGTCCATTGCTGGCTATTTGACATAGTGGCTGCTTGGATGGGTGGAGGTTGAGTTTGAGTGTATGCTTGTGGAGCGGGAACCTTAGGTTGTTGGTTGGCCACAGGTGCACCTTGCAGTGACACTTTGGGTTGTGCATAGTTGACTATTTTCACATCAATGACACCATCATTGGTGAAATTTTTGTTTTTATTCTAGAACTTAGATTTATCCATTGTAGTCTTGTTTGTATTTGTTTGAGTAGGATCTACAAGGATACCTCATTTTACCAAGTTCTTCTCACAATGGACTCCTCGTTCGATAAGTTGTGTAAAGTTCAGAGCTAACTGCAATACTATTGTAAAAGACATATCTAGGATCAGATTGTCAATGAACATGACTATCAGGTCTTGCTCAAGTACATCATATGTTATCCTATTTGCAATTTTCCTCCATCTCTATAGGAATTTTACAAAAGACTCTCCATCCTTCTATTTGATATCACAAAGGTCCTTGATACTGACCTTGCGCTCAATGTTATGATGGAAATGAGCGATGAACTTTTCGGCCAATTCACCCCAAGATAGAATGTCATGAGGTAAATGCAAGAACCATTCCATTGTTGTTCTGGCTAATCTTTGTGCAAATATTCACATTAAGTATGTCTCATCATGTACAACTTCAACACAACTAGCAAAGAACTCTCAGATATGCTCAATAGGGTTGGTATTGCCCCTATATTTGTCAAATTTTGGTACTGAGAAGTGAGTTGGGAATGGAGACATATGAAGAGAGTGATCAAAGGGATATGGGTACAAATCCTCTATGGTATAGGATTTAGTTTTCCCTTGATTTTGCATATCCATCATTTGGGTTTGAAGGTTCTGCACTTGTTGGATCAGTGTGCCTATTTGAGACTGAGGAGGATTTTTTACATTGTACCTCTGTGTTGTAGTAGGTATGAGGTTGCACCTAGGTTCCCCTTGAGTAGGAACATAGGACCTCATCCTTGGGACTTGGTATTTATTTCCCAACACATGATTCTGAACTAGGGGCACGTGAGTGGCCCAAGGTTGGTTATGTTGTGTTTATTGTTGGGGTTGAAGATATTGTTGTTGTTGAAGCTGGGGTTGAGGTTGTTGCAGCTAAAGCTAGGGTTGTTTCTACTGGGGTTGAGGTTGTTGCTGTTGGATTTGGGTGAGAAAAGGTGTAACCTTGGGTTGGCATTGACTGAAAGTCAGACCTATAGAGATGGATCCCTGTGGGAATGATGTGTTGACCCCAAGGCTAGTAGGGATTGACTGTAGTAGTGACATGGTGGAAAAAAGGTTACTTCTTGTTGGTGGGATGGAAGGCATAGCATGATAGCTTGATTGGCTAGGCCATAAGACCGAAGGTGGAGGCATACTAGTGACCATGGATACAATTAGTTGGGAGCCTATTATGCTCTGCATGGAAGATGTGCTTGCTTGGTTTGTGCAATTGGTTTGATTGGGTATCATCTGTGCCAATGTTGGTGTCATAAAGGATGGGAAGATTTGAGAAACCACAAGTAGTGTTTGAGAGGGATAAGTAGTGTTTTGACCTGTGAGAGGGTTTTCGGGCCATATTGTGGGCACATTGAATTCAGCCAAAAGTTTGACTCCTTTTTTAATCAATATGGCTAAGAAACATTCAGGGTTCCTCTCTACAATAGCATCAACCACTTACATGGAATGGGCATCTTTCTCAATATATTCAATCTCCTCTTCTATGATATTTTGGAATATGGCTGACCCACGGGGATTCTCAAAAAGAGCGGGACCAGTATTCTTGAAAGGATAATCCTCTCGCTCTGTTTCCCAAGCAGGGAATATGTTGATGTATGAGTCCTCAGGTTGAGTTCTATCCATCGACCTTGGGGTGTTTGAGACATAGTGTGGTCCATAATTTGTGACTAAAAAAAATGATATAAAGAAAACAGAAAAGGATAACCTTTCTAGGAAAGTCTGAGTTATGTTTGGACAAGGGTAATTCTAATGACAAATGTTGATTTATCTTGATCTCAAAGTTTTGATGATGTAAGAATAAGATTTTTTGACCTTTTCCTGGGAAAAATTCACTGATAGAGATGATGATGTTGAGATAATGGGATCAAGATATTTCAAGTTTGTACTTTCAAACTAACAATGCTTGGACAATAATCATGCTTCCAAAGACAAGATGATCTTTAATGTTTAGAGATTCACATAATGTTCTTCGCATTTTTCTGGGATAAACACTGGTCTTTGACACAAAATGGAGATTATTTTCAAGCCTTTAGGTCAGAACAGGCGTAAAAATGTCTCTGGTCAATTGTGGAAAAACTCCACCGATTGCAGTAAAGTGACTAGTTGATTGCGGTAATTTATCACCGATTGCAGTAATAAACAGGTTGATTGCGGCAATAAACAAGTTAACTGCGGAAAACTTTCATCAATTATGGAAAAATGTAGGTAATTGCGATAAAGGGGAAGAAGTCTCAAAAATACTCAAAGATGGGTCTCACCGTCTCACAATTTTGGTTTTCTGGAACAAGGCTTCTGATTTTGAAAGATAGTTTTATGTTGACAATCCTAGACTTTAACATGTTTGACTCATTTTGACTGTTTGAATATTTTTTTTGCATTTTTAAAACTGATCAAAGAACAAGCACAATAGACAATGTGTTTTGAAGGATGAAGACTGACAATGTGTATGTTCTACAACTCTTTCGAGTTGCAATGTTATCACGAGGTCTCACCAATGAATAGTCAGATTAATCTAGGTCATTGGCTGCAAAATACAATATTATAGGCCTAATGTTTGAATGTATGTTAGCTCACATAGTAAGTGTCACACTACTAGGACATGAAGATCCATGATGTAGGCGCCCATGTTTTTTGTCATTGCCAGGTATTGTTTCTGTGGAGTGAAGATCTCTTTCACTACACAAATACCTTGGAACACATATGTTGGGAATCTTGGAGGGAAATTCTGCAACCCCTTGCACTATAATAAGGTATCCGTTCAGAGGTAGATCAGGTTGGCCTCTAATTAACAAGGTTTTAGTAAGGGTCTGTGACATCTATCCAATCCATTTGTACATGTGTGACTCACTTAAGAGCCTAGTTGACCATGTTGGCTCCTTGGGGATATTCACCTGATCCAGACTATCATCAACACACCTCGCCTGAGCTTGGCTAGATAAGATGAAACTTTGGTTTGCGCCTTGTTTATATACCGATCAGAAGGATTACCAATTTAAGGTCATTCTATGGGGAAGAAGTGCATTCCCCAGATAGACCTTTCTAAAAATTATAAAGGTGTCTAATCTAACATATTGTGCAAGTGCACCCAAAACTCAAGACACAAGGTAAATCATTTAAGCTCTGAAAGTTTGAAATGTGAACAAAGATACACCATCATACAAGCACAAGTGTTCAATTTTAAGCCCAAAAGTAGGTGTTGATTCCTTGTTCAATTTTAATGCACCAAATTCAGAGATTCTTTTCCTTTGTTCAATTTTTGTCTCCACGTCAATTTTAAGAACCAAATTCTGAAATGTGAGATGTGAGATGTGTGACAAACATTGTTCTTTTTAAACCCAAATCGACAAGTGAATGAATTTTATGTTGTATTGTTATCTTGTCTCCTTGATTCGAACCTGTAAAAAAAAGTGTTTAGTATCTCAAGAAATGAAATCTTTTCAATCCAAAACAGCAGAATATCCAAAAACTTTGGGATTATTGAGATTGCTGAAATTAATGGTGACTTTATACTTACTTGCAAATCTCTTGATTGAATCAATGTACCTTGTATGCTTCACTTTGATCTTCAACTACGATTGCAAGAATAGCCCTTTGTTGTGATCGATAGTTGGTGGTTCTCCTTATTGCAGCTCTTAATGATCTAGCACTTGGTATGCATCTGATTACCTTCTATGTCATTCACTATCAGTCAACCCTACACAGAAACCAAGAAAAATTGCCAAAAATGCATATTTTATGTTAATTGCGGCACTGGTTGTTCAATTGCGGTAGAATGTTGGTGATTGAGGCAAATAACTTTGTTCTGTGATAGAATGCTTTTTTTTACGGCACGGATCGGTCAATTATCGTAAAGCACAGGTAATTGCCACAAATTACAGGTAATTGCGGTCAAATATAGGCGATTGCGGCAAAGTGCTAGAAGACAGAAAGACAGAAGATGACAGAATAGCGATGTGAAAGCCTGCAATCAATTGTGGTATTAAAACAGTCAATTGTGGCACTCTTTTGTCAACTGCAAAAAAATTCCAGCAATTGCGAAATAACACAGATATTGAAAAAATAATGAAAATTTAGGTCTGCGGCCGTATGGTCGTGGCTGATTGATTCTGTCTGTCCTCTACAAGATATATTTAGGTTGTTTGCTTCACGTTGGGTTCACCAAAATGTACGCCTCCTTTCATGATTCATGGTTCCCAAGCTTTCCAAAGGTGAGGGTTAGTAGTACCAGTTTGAAATGATAGAAATCAAATTACACAAAGCTACCAATAACAAATACTTAAAATGTAACCAATAAAATGTACAAGCAAAGAAAGTAAAACAAATGAATGGAAACCCCAAAGTGTTTGAAGCTTCTATTGTCTCTCTCTTCTCCTTCTGAAATGCTATTTTTCATGCTCAGTATTGGTGTGGGCAGCGTCTATGACTTGAGAAGTGTCAAGAATTTGCTAATTTAAATGTGTGTGTGTGTGATCACAAGATGGCTTGAATGCTAGAACCAAACTGACGGAGTAATGGTGCACAAGAGCTTGAGATCATGGATCCTTCAAATGGATATGAAGGGTTTGTTATATAGGAATTGAGGATGATATGAACGGTTGAGATCAATCCTAGAGAACTGGACAAGCCATTAGTAAACTCGACTTCTTCCACTAGTAAATTTGACTTCAAATTTTGATGAAAATTGGTCAAAATTTTGACAGTAATTGGTCGAATTCACGACCAAACCTTTCGTCGATCTTTTTTTGTCAAAATTTTGACATTTTTATTATTGGTCGCAATTGCGACATAAATAAAGGTCAAAATTTTGACTATAGCTCTTGTTTAATTTGACAGAAATCGCCGTCAAAATCTTTAGTGCAATGGTCAAAATTTTGACCAAAACATTGGTGGAAAGCATAGCACACACGTCAAAATCTCTTAATGGAATGGTCAAAATTTCGACCAATCTTTGGTGGAAACGAGTGGAGGCGTTGGTCAAAATTTTGACCATCCCTTCAAGAGATTTTGACGTGCATGCTATGCTTTCCACCAATGGATTGGTCAAAATTTCCACCAATCTTTGGTGGAAACGAGTGAGGACATTGGTCGAAATTTCAACCATCCCATCAAGTGATTTTTACGTGCGTGCTATGCTTTCCACCAAGGCATTGGTCAAAATTTTGACCATTTGTTGGTGGAAACAAGTCACGACATGGGTTGACATTTTGACCATCCATTTAAGAGATTTCGACGTGGATGCTTTGCTTTCCACCAAGGTATTGGTCAAAATTTTGACCATCTCAGTAATGGTCAAAATGTCGACCAATACCTTGGTGGAAATAAAGAGGGCAATGGTCAAAATTTTGACCCATGCCTTGGTGGAAATGAGGAGGGCATTGGTCAAAATTTTGACCATTGCCAATTTTTTTTTTTTTAAAAATTGTACCAATTAATTTTTTTTTAATTCTACTTGGATTCAACTGTGCAGTTTTTTGAGTCTCATTGGCTCTGGGTGATGCTCACAGAGGTGAAGGACTGGGACTTCCCGGGA
>MU218714.1:6861-32350 GCA_018584345.1 Thuja plicata | reverse complement strand
AACATTTGTGGAGGATGAGGCTCCTTTGATGGTGACCACGTTGATAGATTCATTTTTAATGTTAAGCATGTTGATCACGTTGTCACTTTTGGAGTAGGTGTAGTTTACCTCATTACCTTTCCCTTTGTATGTTTCTCCTTGATTGTAATTGGGGAATGGTTTATTAAATGTTGTGTGATCTTCATTTGTAGTGTGTCCATCCACCTCAATTTTACCTCCTTCAATAAGGTCCTGGATAACTTGCTTGAGCTTGAGACAATTATTTGACTTGTGTCCCTTGTTCTTGTGGAAGACACAGTAAGAGTTATCATCCCACCATCTTGGTTTAACCATTGGTTCCCAAGGTTTAGAATCAGGAATTGTAATAACTTTGTTGTCCACCAATGTTTTTAAGACCATTTCAAGTGGTTCTCCCAAAGGTGTGAATGTTCTTTGGGGTTTGGAATTCCATGTTCATCCCTTGTCATTATCATTGTTGGCTTTGGGAATAGGAGGTGTCATTTTAGCCTCTTTGCTTGCTTGCATACCATTAGTAAGATTGAATGCTTCAGTTCTGGAATTAATGTTGGAAGCATCAACCACTCCATCATTGACAACATTTTTATTTTGTTTCCACCATTTAGGCTTGGAATTGGAGCTGCTACCCTTGTTTTCATTTTGAAGGGTAATCTCCCCCTTTTTGACCATGACCTCCTTGATACGGAGAGCATTCTTAATCATCCTATCGAAGCTAGGAGAATCTTGCATTTGTAGAGCGTAGCTCAATTCAGGTATGAGATTGTTAACAAAGATCTTCATCTTTTCTATTTCAGGGATGACTCTTGAATATCGTGCGAAGATCTTCCTCCATCGTTGTAGGAACTGTGTAAAGGATTCTCCCATTTTCTATTTGGTATTACATAAATCCATCATGGTAACATCGTGTTGAATATTGTAAGAGTAGTGTTGAATGAATCATTGTATCAACTCTTCGAATGTTTTGACCTTTGGATTCAATTTGGAAAACCACTCCATAACATTACCTCCTAGACTTCCTGGGGATAGTCTCATGAGATAAGTGGGTTCATGCATAATATCAATGCTTAGAGCACAAAACTCTCTCACGTGGTCATGCAGATCAGTTTCTCCTGTGTATTTGTCATATTTCGGTCTTGCTACATTAGGAGGAAATGGAACCATGGTGATACTCTTGTCGAATGGAAAAGGACAAATGGCGTCCAAAGAGTATTGTGTTTTTGGTTTGTCCTTCTTTTGCTTGAGGTTTGTAAGGTCTGTTTGCATCTGAGTAAGCTGTTTGGTAAGGATAGATATGGGATTTGGTACTTCCTTTTCTTTGATATTTTCCACATTATAATCCTTTGGTAACTTGACACCGTGGATGCTAAATGGAGAAAGTACTTTTCTTTGTCATTGCTGATTATTCGTTCTAATAGTTTGTGGATCCTTTTGCTTTGTTTGAGTTTCTCATACTCATCCTTTGGGATCTCTTCTTCACTATTCGACCCAAATGGATTACGTTCATACTGAGGTCGTTCTTGTTCTTTTGAGGCTTCAGATTGTGCTTATTTTCCATAGCTCTCAAAGGCTTTACTCCAATCATTAGTGTTGCTATCCATTTGAGGTGAATCAAGATCAAACAGGGAATTTTGAGAAGTTTCTCCTTGAAAGTATAGTGTTTTAGGAGGTACTTTAGATTCTTCAGTTGTGTACTTGTTGCATCTCGTGTTAACCATAAAGTTTTTTTCTCAACTCTGTCAACGTGTCCCAATAGTACCAGCAAGGTTTCCAGATCATTCAAGTGGGTGTGTCTAGGTAGAAGTAACTGTTTGTTTGTTTGGTGGATGTAAATGATTCCAGCGTCAAAGGGTTAGAATGCCCTGATAGTGAGTTGGGAATCAAGTTATTGATAGAGAATGGACAGACCACACATATTGAACAAATCGTGAAAGATTGACTGAGCATGCAAGGTAGACATTTTGAAATTGTTTGACAATAACAATAGGGAAACTAGAAGAGACAACAGGGACCAGCTAAAGAGCCAAAAGGGTACCTAAAACAACTAAGAATTTGAAGGAAAGCCTGCTAGAAATGCCCACTATCCAGGATGCGAGCCCCCAGATACGATCCTCTGACAGAACCAGATGTGATCTGAAACCCTGGATATGATCCTAAAAACCTAAATGCGACTGGTTACCTGACCAAATACGAGCTTATGCACCAGATATGATCCTAAATATGGGATGCGACTTAGGAAATCTTGGATGCAATTTTATGGACTTTGTCAGTTTAGTGCATTTGGAAATATTTGCATTTTGAGGAACGTGAATCGGTTTGTCTCCAAATTGCATGAAAGGTGTATTTTGTCGGATGTAAAAGATGTTTGCACTCCAGGGTATGAAATTTATTGATTTCTACGAGGAGCTTACCTTTTTAATGACCTTTTAAACATATCAAACAGTTTTGCATTGTTAAGGGGATGAATCAAGCACACATCTTTTTCCTATTCTCTAGGTGGAGGATGAAAATTGTTTGCTTGTTGACTCAGGTACACACTTAAATGATAATCAAAATATAGCCATCACCAAGCACGCAATGGCTCCAGTCATGATGCTATATTAGCCAACTCCAAATGAAAGTGAGGGCACGATATGATGAATATCTTGGGACAATTACTTTTTTCCTTGCACAAAGATTATCACCCTTTCGGGGATGAATCAGGAATTCTTTTAGTTCAATTTGTTGTAGATTATTGGGCAATCCATTTAAAACTGTCCCCCATAGAATTGCACAAGGCAAAATTGAGGTGTATAACCCTATGAGTACCTGAATATATATAATCTCGCAAGAAAGATTGAAGCAGCTCCGCTTTATATATACCCTGATATGTTCAAGGAATGATGTCAAAATTCTAAGAACAAAACCAGTTCCATCTTTTGAGGCCTTGGCCTACAAGGAAGCAAATATTTATAGTGAGTTGGAAGGGTCAGCGTAAGACCTGTCCTCACTTGGGTCGTTCCCAAGAGATTTTTTCCTCAATCGACAGCCCCTCTACTGTTAAATGAGATGGTAACCAGGATTGGCGAGACTAGGAGTTATTGATTTCTGATTCTTCAAAAGAAGAAGAGCATACTCTCCTATTCCATGTCGTTTTCTCCCAAAATACAATATACAATGGTTCTTTTCCCCAAGCTATGTTGAGCTTGTATTAACATTTTCTATTCTAAAGAAGATAGCAAGGGAAAGTTTTCCTTGTTCATTTACCGCATTGATTTAATGATTTTCTTGTTCAATTACTGATCACAAAAGAAATTAGATGATTGAACTGTTATGCCCTGCATCCCCGTCCCTACATTTTGTGTGCAAAATGTTGGGTCCCCCCTTTTTTTTCTTTTGTTTTCTTTTTCTGCGGCTTTTGTCTTTTCTTTTTTTTCTTTCCTTTCTTTCTCCGGGGTTTTCTCCCCGATGTGTTGTGTTCTTTGTTCAGTTTTCCCCTCCGGGATCCCGGATCCTGCGGGCTGTTTTGTCTTTTGTTGGGAAGCTGGATTCCGGACTCTGGGACTCTTTGCTATGATGTTCTTAAGTCTTAGGAGTATCATCGTAAGGAATCCCCGGGCCCGGAGTCTAGAGGTTTCGTCTAACCTAAAACTCTGGAAGGAGGAGGATTTCTTTTACCATGGGTATAAATAGACTCGCCTGTCATTATCACACTTACCACGATTAAAATCTTTGAGCAATTAGAGCAAAATAGAGTGATTTTCAAAGTGATTAGCAGAATAGTTACAGAGATTTATGATAATCAAAGCTTAGCACCTTCCACTGTTCTTAGACATATGCTAGTGCTCCGTGGTGGTGATCTTGACAGCTTGACGATTCAAAGTTGTTGAAGAGTTCTCCTGGTAATCTTTTCTTCCTCCGCCTTCTGCATTTTCAGGTTGGTTTCTCTGCTTCCCTCTTTTTCACTTTTCTTTTTGTTTCCTGGTTTTCTTTTTTTTGCTCGTCCTTGTTTTCATCTTCTTCATCTTCGGTTGGCTTGTTTCTGTTTTCATTTTCTTTGTTTCTTTGTTCTTCTGGTTTTGCCGCTTGCTGGTGGCTTAGCTCTGCCAGAAGGTTGTCCGCCTTCTGTGCAGGTGTAGATAATTTGTAAATATTCTATAAATACCTGTAGATAGTCTGTAAATATTTGTGAATAACCTGTAAATAGCTTGTTCATAGTGTAGGTAGCTGTATATTTTGGTTTCAGCTTTATCTGGTATTCCCGCAGGAGTCATCCGCATGTATATTCATGTATATAAGTATATTTCTATAGGTAACCCTTATATATATCCCTCCTTTCCATGTATATACCCTTCGGCTCTCTGTATATCCTTTCGGGTGGCTCGACAAGCTGGTCGAGTCACCTTTGCTGTTGGTTTTTTGCTTCAGGTTCGCTTTGAGGTAGAAAACAACCTGTTTGAAACTTGGCTCTTGGCCAGTTTCAAACAGGCGGTTTCCTCTCTCTACCATCAAGGCTGTCAGAGCCTCATTTATTCCCCATGCACGCAATTACTTCTGGCCATGTGGCTTTCCCTTTTCGCGCACTCGAGTAGTCTCCTCCACCGTCAGTGCCATCCCATCCATTCAATGCTGGTGCATGTGGCACCCACGTGGACCTAATTCCACATTATTCTTTACTAGCAGTCATTTCTCCGGGCTCTAGGCTCCCTTTCCATCATCCATCCCATGTCTCCGTCAAGAGTGACAAATTTTCCCAGACCCGGAGATGTAATGAAAATGCCAAGTTTATGTTTTTCTTTTCGGATACTTATGCAAAAAACTAACTTTTTAGGAAAAGAAAATGGTGCGGTGGTAAGATCTCTGGACCCTGGAGTTATTGTTTTATTTTTATAAATATGTTCTGACGGTTGCTTTGTCTCGCAGGTCCGGACTTCACTTTACAACCATGTCTGAAGCATCCACATCATCTCCTCCTGGAAGTCCGGAGTTGCCATCCACAACCGAGACCAGGGCAGCGGCAAAGTCTAAGATAGAGAAGGCCTTGGAAAAGCTGCCCCTCACCATGAAGTATATGCAGGGTGAGGAGATTGTGGGCTCGAGGATTGAGTCTAAGATAAAATTGATTACCAACGCCAGCGTCGGGACTTGGGCAGAAATGCAGGCTCTAGTAAAGATAATGCATATACAGCGATAGGCTAGAGACTCACTTGTGACTAACATCGGAGGTTCTAGAATTCTTCGGGCAGCTTGCTTCCCTTACTCCGTGCATTCTTCAGAGCTTGTGCTTACTCTGGCGGCCCACTATAACTCTTTTTTCTGGGCCGCCATGTTAGCACCAGTAGAACCATCGGGATTCCCCACTCCACTGGTGTCCCTGGACCCATCCACTTTCTAAATCGGCCTAGGCATCCCATAATATGATCAAGCTACAGTGGTTACAAGGTCAGATTCCTTGAAAAAATTTACCGAGCTGGAGGAGGCCTCTCGGTTGTACATAAAAACCAACTGGCTCAAAGTCCTGAAGAGGGACCCCAAAAGAATGAAGATTGACATTCCCCGCTCTGAATTCAAAGAGAGCATCCAGATGGGGATGATTGCATTGGCACAGGTATTTGGGCAACCCTCCACCCAAGAATTTGTAAAATGGATGTACTACTTCCTATTTGCCATGTCCACTAAGGGACAATTCTTCGACTGGGCTACTATTATTTCCAACCATGTCGACTCCCATTTTTGACAACTGAACAAGAATAAAAAGTTCTACATGACTTCTTATTTTTTCTGGGCCTTGGCTCATCAGAGGTCCCACTCCAATGGCCTACTCATAGACGGTGTCATCAGATTTGGTCCGGGACAAAAAGCACCGTGGGACCATTTCTCACAGATTTAATGGGAGGCCAGCTTCCCCAGTTACTATAGGGTAAACGATTATTTCGTTTACTATCATCTGCTGACGCCCACCCGGGATGCCAGATACCACCTATCTACTAAGGTGATAAAATTGGTAAGTAGTTATGGGCACTACTACATTCAATTCTAGTAGCATACCTACATTAGGGTCACTGGCTTCTCCGGGAAACCCTACTTGTTGCCCAGACATTGCGGGGACAAGATCATGTTGCTGGAGTATTGCAGACAAATGATGGAGCTGCATACCTTCTTGGGCCACAAGAAGGTTACCAATGTTTCATTCCCAATCTCTTGTGGGAACTATACCTGCAGTCTGGCCGCCGCAAAGGAGGCAGACAATGAGCTTAAAAGTTACAACTTGCAGGAGTTTTATCTGGCGCGAAAAAACTTTGATCCGCATGGCCGAATTGCAACAGCACTACCTCGGGCTTTGGCGCCCCACCAAGCACACATGGAAGACTTCTGGGCAGATCGCCAGGATGACATGGATGTGCGAAGCTGGAATTACGATCGAATGATGGCTGGAATGATGCAAGAGCTGAGGCTCCAGAGATTCCCAGAGGACTTTTCTGACACCACCCCTACCACAGATCCCCAGTACTGAGAAAAGGGGATTGATAAATTGGCACTGCCTGCAATAAATTGGGCCACCTAAGAAGATCACACAATCGAGGACTTCACTCGGGCAATTGTCGAGCAAAGTCATACATATTTAAAAGAGGTGTGCCCCGGGAGTGCGCGCCTTGGTCCCCGACTGGCACCAAGAGTAACTTCACCGCTGGTATTAAGATCGACTCCGGGGGCCAGGACATCTTCACTTGCTGGGACTTCTGCATAGGGCGCAGCCAAAGGAAAGGAGATAGCCCTGACCCCCTCTACACAGCAGACTCCCATACAAGAATAGCTTCAGCAATCTATGGCGGCCTCCCAACAAATGAGGGAGCAATTATTGACGAAGCTGGCAACTCCCCCGCTTATGACTGGGCCAGTTCATCCCCCTTCCTCCCCGTTGCTGGTAGCCCTAATGATGAGGGAAACGGGGGTAGATCCTCTGGAGGCAGCAGTAATAGTAGATGCGGGGCCGCCTTTGATCACCCGAAGGAAGAAAAAGCACATAAAATAGCCCAAAGCAGAACCAGCGCCAAGGGCATCCCTCTCCAAAGAGGTAGAAATCCTCTCTTCCAGTTCCACAGAACCAGAGAAAGAAGTGGAACAAACAGGGGACCCAGCCAGTCCACCTCCAGAAGAAGAGTTTGATCTATTTGTAACCCATGAATTTGGAAACTTGCAAGGGGGCGACACACAAGCAGGGATGGAAGTCCCGGAGCAGGAACAAGAGGCTATGGACCCAGAAGACCGGGAAGAAGAAGCTGCAGGACAAAAAGAGTAGCAAACAGAAGAAAAGAGACCGGGACCTGAGATTATCTCTGGGGCCTCAGGAACACAAGGTCTAGGTGTGGGCCAACAAACACCAAGTGAACAAGAGGCATCCGCTAGGGAACCCAGACCCGGAACTTTGGGACCAACCGTAACCACAGCTGTCGTGTTCCAAGGGCCACTCCCGGGGGCAACCTTTGGACACGTAATAACAGTGGCCCAAACTCTAAATCTTGGCCAGACACCTCCCATACTGCCTGAAGAGGTGCCGATAGTAGAAGAAACCCAGCTAGAGGCAGAAACAGAAGAGATAGAGAAGCTTGAAGAGAAAATCCTCAAAGAGGCCGACCAGGGTCCAGATTCATTGATCGACATCCGAGACCAGGCCGAGGATATAGAGATTGAATATGTTGCTGAAGAAGAAGTACTGGAAAAAAAGGAGATAGAGGAAGAGATGGCAGAAAAGGCAGAGGAGGTGCATGTTGAGAAGGAGCAACCACCACCGGACGCTGGGAGAGCATCAGAAGAATAGACTCTGGTAGGAAGGCCACCTCTCCCACCTCCATGGCTGGTGGAAAGAAAGAAAAGAAAATCCCCATCCACTCCA
Organism: Thuja plicata; assembly: GCA_018584345.1. NCBI lineage: Eukaryota > Viridiplantae > Streptophyta > Pinopsida > Cupressales > Cupressaceae > Thuja > Thuja plicata. Next base: position 24,462 of record MU218714.1, on the reverse strand, counting down.
ACAGCCCCTATCTCTCTGGCCGAAATGATGGCTTTGGCTTAGGCCCCGCCAAAGGCGAAGAAGGCCCGGAAAGTTCACACATTGTGAACTGGGCCGGGCGGAGAAATAGTTGCAGTAGTGGCAACACCTCCTCTAGATGCCGATGAAGCGACTACAGACCCCGTAGACTATAATATCGCTGAGGTACACTTGGACAAAAGAGAAAAGTAGGGTGAAGGAGACCTGCTGAAAGAAGCAGAAAGGGCAGTAGAATCCTGATACAAGAAAGAGGCCCAAAGGCTCAAAGAAGAAAAGGAGAAGAACACCAACCTTCTTGGGTTGTTATCTGAGCTGGCCAGACCCATCAGTGCCGTCCCTCCACAGGCCTCCACCTCAAAAGAATTACCGTAGAGTGACATAGACTCCCTGTGAGTAATGAAGAAGAAAGCCCAAGCAGTTGATGAATGGGCCGTTTTGCAGATAGGAAACATCCGGCGTTTCCTAGTATCCACTCTCCCAGATCTATACACAGCCTGACAAATTATTCGTCAGGTAGAAGCACTAATTGAGCAGTGGGAGAGTGATGGTGAGAATTACCAGGTGTGGAAAGCAGAGCTCGAAGAGCTCCTCACCCTGGGAGAAGATATAATTTCCGAATCCAAAATTCTGGGTGAGGAATCATTTGATTTCGTAAGGACTCAGCACTCCAGACTGGACCTCACATTGGAGGTAACCAAGCAACTGGTAGAGTCCTTACAAGAGAAGGTAAACAAAGTAAAATATTCTTTTAATTTATGTAAATCTTTTGTAATAAAGGCTTCCGAGATAGATCCCTTCAGCGCAAATACTTATACTCCCGAGGAGTCAATTTTGGGAGGTTTTGATGAAATAATGAACTCCCAGTATCAATCTCCGGAGGGAATAGATGGGGCCAAAATGGTTAAGTTGACCAAGGTGGTGCTCAGAGGCCATGAAACTGCAAAGATGACAGATAAATTTAAGAGTAATGTTCCAGAACTGGGGGAACAAGTTGAGATGGCCAGATTTAGAAGGGCCAGTCTGAAGAAAATTGATGAAGACGGCATTTTCCGCCTCCTTCAGGCCTTTGGTGATAATAAACAGCCTTGAATTTATCTGGGGGCTGGAGAAATTTAAGCGTTTAGTATTCTTTATTCTTTTGGGGACACAAGTTCTCAGATCCCGGAGTCCTGGATCCAAAAGTTTTGTATTCTTTGAAGCGACCTGCGTCCTGGTCCCCGAGGTCGACCAGTCACTTTCAGAAGCGGTTAATAAAAACTGTCAGAGGGTAGTTGGACACATTAAGAGGCATTGGCTTGGCAGTTGGTTTCTGACAAAATGATCTTCTCAAGGCGCCGCACAAGGGTACACCTGGCACATTGGAGATAGGGCACCGCATTTCCCATTTATGAGGCATGTAGCCTCGGTCCCCGGGGGACATACTTTCTTCCTTCTTCTCTCTGGCTCTCTTCTCAAGGCCGATTCTTCCGATGTATATTCTTATCTTATTCTTCTGACATGACAGACCTATTCAATCTCTAGGTCTTTTGTAGGGTGGTGCAGGTAGTACCGGCCCCCAGATATTATATTTTATTCAAGTTCAGCAAGTTAGGGTTAGGGTTAAAGAGTTGTATAAATAGGCAAATCGGCCCATTTCCAAGGGTCGGCAAAATTGATGATTTTGTTGTCCATAAGAAATAGCAAAGTAATTTCTAGCTTGTTCAGTTGCAGAGCTCAATGCTCTTTTATTCTGTTCTTAGTAGTTAGATGCTCCCTTGGAGCCACCTTTGTATCCCGCACCAGTGCTTGCTGGATTGAACATTAATGAAGAAGGAAGGATTCATGGCAATGTTGTTGTTATCATCTCTACTTCTGAGTTAATGGTATTTTATATTTTAACATTCCGCATGTCCTTTGCTCTGAATGTGTTAAAGTAGATTAACGACCTCTTTATTCCCGCTATTGATAAAATGCTAACTGATGGTTGCATATTTCTTCGGTATTTGGTATAGTCTTTCAGAGTATTGTTGATGTTCCAGACTTTTCAGCATGACTATAGTTAGATAAATGTTTCTAACCCTGCAGGATCCTTTTTCGTTTTATTTGCAAAGTGTGGAATACTCTGGGAAACTCTCACCAAATTGAATCTCTAGGAGAAACGAGTTGAAGTAACCAGCTATCCCCCTCGAAAATAGTCACCTCTCCTAACTGAGCCCCACACCGTCATGACCCAACACCCAGGTGCTTGGAGGCCTGGGGATTTATTTTCCCCGGACAACCTTTACAGGCAGAGTTGGCCGATTTCTCCAGAACCCGGTGACAACTTATGACTGTTGGCAGACCTGGTCAGCAAAACCCCATCAACAGAAACTGGTGCTAGAAGGAGGGCATGAACTCGTCCCCCTCCCAAGATTCTAATTTTACACCTCCTAAGGGTTCCCCAAGTTGTAGTTTTAGGAGACGAGCCTTTAGTGGGATTGGGTCCTTTTCTCTAGCAAAAAATTGAAAGAGTCCTTAGATCTGCTCCCAATCTTGGAAGGTTTGTCGAACTCGAGCCTCCTTCTCGAAAGAAGCGGACGTCGAAAGTCCTACCAGCCACCGTTGTCTGGGGGTCTACCATATCTTTGAATACCCAAACTCCCTAGACGGTCCCAGGAACCAGTACTCAAACCACCCAATATATAGTTCCCCCAATGGCTGCATATTTTGGAAACACTGGGTCCCCAATGGGCACTTTTCTGGGCGTAATTAATGATTTACCTTCTCACCTGGAGAAGATTTGCCCGTGATATGAGCACTTAGGCTCATGGACCGCAGAAGAGCACTTAAAGGCATACAAAGATGCCATGAATCGACACCGAATCTAGCATGAAGATGTTGTGACCCGCATGTTTCCCTTGTCCTTGGGACAAAGCGAGTTGAACTGGTACCTGAACCTTCCCTCCAACTCCATCAACACTTGGCAGGATATGGAGGACGCCTTCTTGGCTGCCTTTCACGTGCATGTGGACCCAGCCTGGTCCCGTAGCTAGTTCATCTCCATCAGGAAGGAACCCAATGAGCCTCTCACAGCATTCAACCATAGGTTCCAGCGTGCCCTGAAGAGGTGCACAGGCCCTTTTGTCCCATTGCCAGACGTTACTATACAGACATACCTTAACGCGATGGACCCTTTCATTGCCACCCTCCTTTGGAGAACAACCAACCTGGACAACCGGGATACTTTGGAAAAATTCTACAACCTGGCCTTAGAGTTGTCCCGCGGTCTCAATAAATCCCCAGGCGGGATTGGACAGAACACACCTTTCAACATGATCCCTGGCGGAACTTCCTACGCCGGGGGTTACAATCCCAACCTGGCAATAGGTGCCCCTTCGATGGTGGTGAATCCCCCGCCACCTTTAATAGATCAACAGGCGTGGTATGTTTACCCCTCCCAGACCCAGATAACACCAGGTCTGGAAGTCTTCCCTTGGAATCAGCCACAGCAGACACAACAAGCTCAGACACAACCGTTCGGAGTGCCCTTCTTCCAGTCGTTCACGGCTGGAGGATTGCCGCCCTCAACTCTGGTTAATTCTGCTATCTTCCTGGGAAGCCAACAACAACCGCATCCATCCCATTGTGACGCTAATACCAAGTTGACCGCCGAGGTTGAGTCCCTCCGGCGAATGCTGTCCACCTTGACTATTGACATGGGTCAACTAAAGGTGGGATCCTACGCACCCCAGAACTCATATTCCCAGAGGGGAAACATCTTCTCTGGTCAATGAAACAACAATGTCGGAGGAAGGAACTTTAACAACGGGCCTAGGCCCAATCAACAATGGAACAATAATGCTAACACCGGAGGCCCGCCTCCGAACCAAAATAGTGCTGGACCATCCCATTTCACACCAGTCGCAGACTTCCAGCCCATGACTAACTGGTGTCGGTTGCACGATACAGGTTTGCACAATGAAGTGAATTGTGCCACTTTGGAGAAAGTCATAATGATCTCCCAGCTGGACAGGCAACAATCACACGATACCACTCCTCCAGAGCTCCCTGTCCAAGAGAAAACCCACAGTGCCTTTACCTGTGACACCATCTTCTTCGGTACTTCTGGAGAAGATGAAGAAGAATCTGAACTATAGGGGTTCTTTGATGAATCCATTCCGCCTTTTGAGGCCAACGCCTTTACCAACCCATGGGCTCCATACAACACCCGGAGCCAGGCGGGTAAAGGACCAGCTTACATGCCCGTACCCCCTACCAAATATACTCCTCCTCCCCAGAGTAATACAACTGATCGACCCGTCCCTCCAAGAGGTCCTAGCTCTAACCAAGCAAAAGACCTCGCCGAGGAAAATCACCAGTTCCCGGGGGGAAGATTTGACATTACAAAGGCATTAGAGCAGACCACCACCTCCATGACCTTGATGGAGGTTTTGTTAAATTGTCCTGAGCAGAAGAAGTCTCTTCTGAAGCTCTTAGGAAACCCAGAAGTAGTCAGCCGCCCACCTAAGACCGTTTCCTTTGAAGATGCTAACGTGGCTATCTTCTGGGAAAATAATGAGGATCCTCCCTTCTTTCTAGGCCTGAACATTTATGGCAAAAATATACACAACTGCCTAGTAGATTCTGGGGCTTCGGGTAATATCATGCCCTTAACTATTTGTCAGAAGCTCAAACTCCACCCCACCCCGTCTAATGGCATAGTAATCCAACTGGATAAGACTGCTGTAAAAATGGTGGGGGAATTGAAGAATGTCTGGATACACCTTATCCAGGACCCCAGGATAGCCAGTATCATTGACATTCAAGTGGTGGACATCCCAGAGACTTACGGGATGTTACTAAGTCAGAATTGGTCCAAGTCCTTAAATGGATACTTTTTGATCGACTTCACCCACTTATGGCTTCCGTGGGAAGGAGAATCAAACCAGATCTGGGTTGAAAGTGAGCCCCGGATGAAATAGGCCCTTACCGAGGTTAGAAAGGTCAATGAAGTCCTTTTCTCTGAGGTTTCTCCAGGGGTATACTGCCCTCTTGAAATTTTAACATTTGATTTCATCCCCGGAGAGGATCTCATAATGCTACAAAGAGCACAGGACTTTGAAGAAAAGTTGAGAGTTGAAGTTAACTCTCAAGGCCCCACAATGACCCTTGCCACACTCCTATCCGGCACTTGGTGCCGAGTGCATTACCAAAAACATTCAGAACACAAGTGTGAGCCCTACCTATCAATCTCTACCCGGCAACTTAATATCCTCCGGAGTGAACATACAATCGATTCCCCGGGACCCAGTACTTTTGCGGAATGCACTCCTTTGGTGCCACCCGCCCGGGAACCACAAACCGAAATGCCTCTGGGGATAAATTCCACTTTCACGCCGGTAGTCCAGGAGAAAATCCCCAAGTCTCCCAATGATAATCCAAAGAAAACTCCCCCTCCCCAGCCCCAGATTGCAAACAATGATTTATGGACCCTTAAATTCGACGGGTCCTGATCCAAACAAGGCTGTGGGGCAGGGGTAGAATTAATCAACCCGCGAGGGAAATCCTTCCTTGCTTCCTACAGATTATATTTTAACTACACAAACAACGTCACAAAGTATGAGGCCTTGGTCCTTGGAATCTTATTCGCGCTAAGGAAAGGTATCACCCGCCTCCGGGCTCTGGGTGATTCAGAGTTGGTTGTTAAATAGGTCCGGAGTCAATACACATGCCATGACAAAAGGCTGACCACATACCGCAACTGGGCTTGGAGCCTTATTGAAGATTTCGATGCCTTTGGCATTGACCTTATTCCCCGGTGATGGAATTATGTCCCAGATGCCCTAGCCGTTTCCGCCAGCACACTTGAGCCGATAGCCGGCTCTTGACTCCAGAGATTTTCAGTTGAGATGGTCCCCACCCCCTCCATTCTAGACAACATTACTCACTTTCAAGTTTTTGAGGATGACCAACATATCTTGGCCTTCATGGCCAATGTTGGTGTCTTCGAGGATCAGATAGTGGAGGAATGAGACCACGATGACACTGGACAGGGTGATGAAGATGATGGGATCATGGACTTACCCACCAACACCATTCCTAAGGGGATGGTTTCTTTAGAGAGAATCTTTGACTCGGACCCTCAGACCCGTGAGAAGGTGTCATCCTCCCCCGAGGGGGGGAAATTTGAAAAGGTTAACATCGGCCAGCCCGGTGAAGAAAAGATCATCCACGTAGGCACCTCTTGTTCCCCTGAGGAAAAGGAGAAGATTCTCGCGGTTCTCTGAGAATACATTGATGTGATTGCTTGGGGGTATGAAGATTTAAAGACGTATGAAACATCCATCATGACCCACACCATTCCCCTGAAGCATGATGTTAAGCCCTTTCAGCAAAAGAAAAGACCAGTCAACCCCTTGATAGAGCCTCTGATTTGTCAGGAGGTAGAAAAACTACTGTCAGCTTGGATTATCTTTCCAATCCGACATACTACATGGGTTGCCAACCTAGTCCCAGTCAGGAAGAAGAACGGTGAGATCCGCCTTTGCGTGGATTTCCAAAATCTGAACAAGGCATCTAAAAAAGATAATCACCCTCTCCCCTTGTTGGATGAGGTGTTGCAGATAGTAAATGGATCCCAGATGATGTCTTTCCTGGATGGATATTCTGGGTATAACCAGGTCATGGTCAAATATGAGGACAGAGAGAAAACAACGTTTACCACCAAGTGGGAAACGTTTTCTTATAAAAGAATGCCCTTCGGTTTGATCAATGTAGGGGCGACCTTTCAGAAGGCCATGGACATTGCGTTCGAAGGCCTTTTCAATAGATGCATAATCATCTACATGGATGATTTGACCGTCTTCTCTTGGGACAGGCGTGATCACGCCGCCCACCTTGCTCAGATCTGTGAGAGGTGTCACCGGTATGGAATATCCCTCAACCCCAAGAAGTGCATATTCGGGGTCACCGAGAGGAAATTGCTAGGGCATATCATCTCTGAGAAGGGTATATCCATAGACCCTGACAGAGTGGAAGCACTGCTCAACTTACAGATGCCTGGTAGAAAAAAAGAAATGCGATCCTTCTTTGGAAAAATTAACTTTGTATGATGATTCATCACAGGATTCACAGAGATAGTTAAGCCACTCAATGAAATGATGAAAAAAGATATCAAAATTGAGTGGAGTCCTGAAGCAAAGCGGGCGTTCGCCCAGATAAAAAAGATCATAACGGAGGCACCTGTCCTGGCTAGTCCGGACTATTCCCTTCCGTTCTACATCTACTTGTTTGCTTCGCCACATTCTGCCGCGGCAGTATTAACCCAAAAGGTTAAAGGGGAGGAACGACCAATTGCTTTCATGAGTTCCCCCTTTAAGAACGCCAAAGTCTGGTATTCATCACTGGAAAAGTAGGCCTTTTCTCTAGTTCATGCCATGAATAAATTCTGGCATTATATTCTCCGGAGCAAAGTGCATGCTATCATCCTAGACCAGGCTGTCAAATCTCTGCTGATGCAGAGTGAATTGGACAAGAGATGGGGGAAATGGATGGCCATCCTCCAGGAATACGATTTAGAGATGCATCCCATGAAAATAGTCCGAGGCCAGGGACTAAGTCGAACGATAGCAGAGAAGACTCCCCACATAGAATGTCATACTTACACAGTGGATTCCATTACCCAGGATCCATGGTATACCGATCTGGTGTATTTGCTGTTGAATAAAAAATGCCCAGAGGGATTGCCTCCCCATAAACGCCATATCCTGGGGATGAAAAGCACCCATTTTATGATCAAAAACTCTGCGCTCTACCGTCAGAACTACGAGGGAGTGTATCTCCGGTGCATTGACAGAGACCAAGCTATGAACATAATTGATGAGTTTCATGGATAGTTTGGAATCAGGCATGGTTCAGCTGATGCCACTGCCCATCAGATCCTCTGGGCCAGATACTATTGGCCCTGTATCTTCAGAGATATTTACGCTCATGTCAGAAAATGCCATACTTGCCAAACTGGAGCGCATCGTGAGCGTAACCCAGCCATTCCTTTGCAACCAGTCTACGAGGCTAGACCCTTTTCCCAGTGGGAATTTGACTTCATCAGGGAGATCAACCCTAAATCGTCTGCCAACCACCGATACATACTGACTACTACTGATTACTGCACTCGGTGGTCTGAAGCTATACCTTGCAAAAACAACACGACGGACGTAGTTATCAAGTTTTTAGAAGAGAACATCGTCACAAGGTTTGGAATGCCCTTTGCTTTAGTATGTGACAATGGTCTGGCGTTTTCTTTTGCACAATTACTCAAATGGACCTACAACTGAAAGATCACACTGAATTTCTCCAGCAACTATTACCCCTAGGGAAATGGCGTTGCTGAATCAACGAACAAGAATCTACTTGAGGTGATCAAGCATCTGCTAGAACAAAATCCCCGGGATTGGCACCAAAAATTGAGATACGCCCTCTGGGTGGATCGTATTTGTATTAAAGCCACCCTAGGAACATCCCCGTTCCACTTGGTTTATGGTCAGAACCTGGTATTCCCAGTCAACTTACAAATCCCAATTTTACAGTTTATGCAGGAATTCAACAACAGGGACAACATTGTGGAGGTTCGGCTCCTGAATCTGGTGTAGATGGAGGAACAACGAGATGCAGCCCTTGAATATTTTGTGCGTCATCAAGCAGTAGTAAAATGATGGTTTGACAGAAGAACCCAATACAAGAATTTTCAGATCTCAAACTTGGTTCTGTTATGGGACAAGGCCCGAGAGAAGAAAGGAAAGCACACCAAGTTCCAACGGCTCTAGATCGGACCATATTTAATCTTAGAAATCTATGGGGAAAATACTTACCACCTTAATACCTTAACTGGAGAACCTGTCGCATTGCCTATTAATGGGCAGTTTCTCAAACATTACTTTGAGTAAGGGTAAGTTTGTCCAGAGTTGTATTATATGTAAATATCCTCCTGTAAATAGTCTTGTTGAGTGCCTTCCGGGGCAGTCTTCCTTTTTGTTTTTCTATTTTCTTTCTCTTTCGGTTTCTTTTTGTCCTAGCGTTTTTGCTCTGTCTTGCAGGAATTGGAATGCTTTGCATAATTTTGGCTTCTGGTGCAATGCCTCTGGCATGGAAAACTTTGGAATCTATCTTTAGCACTGTAGAATTTGCCCAGTCTCCGGGTTTGCTTTACGGATCATGGCACATTTTTAGAAACAATCTCCATTGGGTGTTGTCTCCGGGAGTCTGGCAATCGGTGAATAATAATAATATAAGGAGCAAGTAATTAGACACACCGGGGGTAGATCGGTTGTATTGATTGGTTGACCCATGTCAGAATCTAACAAAATTCTTCCCGGGTCCAGAGTTTTGTCCTCTAAATATTTAAATAAGGGTGGATAGGTGAAAGAAGTACCACCATTTGAATTTAGCTAAGCTTAGGCTCAATGGTGAAAGAAGTACCGCCTTCCCCACCCGAAAACAAATGAAAAACTAAGAGGAAAAGTAGGTTTAAACTCCGGTCTCCGGGGGAACGAGAAAATTGATGACTGGTTTGGTCTGATTAGTACCTCTTCTCTATTCCTCCCAGAAGTCATTGGCTTGATTTCTTTCCAAAGCACACATGACACCACTGATGACAGGCTGCGGAATGACTCCTGTGTAGTTGGTTTCTCTCAGATATGCTGCTTCTGGCTCGTCAAACACTTCAAGAGGTGGATTTATTCCAGTTGTGCTAACCAGAGATTCTATGGTTCTCAAATGCGCAAAGGCATTTGTCCCAGATAGTTGCCATTTGTTATGCCCTGCATCCCTGTCCCTACATTTTGTGTGCAAAATGTTGGGTCCCCCCTTTTTTTTCTTTTGTTTGCTTTTGCTGCGGCTTTTGTCTTGTCTTTTTTTTCTTTCCTTTCTTTCTCTAGGGTTTTCTCCCTGGTGTGTTGTGTTCTTTGTTCAATTTTCCTCTCCAGAATCCCGGATCCCGGGGGCTGTTTTGTCTTTTGTTGGGAAGCCAGATTCTGGACTCCGAGACTCTTTGCTATGATGTTCTTAAGTCTTAGGAGTATCATCGTAAGGAATCCCCGGGCCCAGAGTCTGGAGGTTTCGTCTAACCTAAAACTCTGGAAGGAGGAGGATTGCTTTTACCATGGGTATAAATAGACTCGCCTATCATTATCACACTTACCGCGATTAAAATCTTCGAGCAATTAGAGAAAAATAGAGCGATTTTCAAAGTGATTAGCAGAATAGTTATAGAGATTTATGATAATCGAATCTTAGCACCTTCCACTGTTCTCAGACGTACGCTAGTGCTCCGTGGTGGTGATCTTGACAGCTTGACGATTCAAAGTTGTTGCAGAGTTCTCCTGGTAATCTTTCCTTCCTCCGCCTTCTGCATTTTCAGGTTGGTTTCTCTGCTTCCCTCTTTTTTACTTTGCTTTTTGTTTCCTGATTTTCTTTGTTTTGCTCATCCTTGTTTTTGTCTGCTTTGTCTTCGGTTGGCTTGTTTCTATTTTCGTTTTCTTTGTTTCTCTGTTCTTCTAGTTTTGCCACTTGCTGGTGGCTTGGCTCTGCTAGAAGGTTGTCCGCCTTCTGTGTAGGTGTAGATAATTCATAAATATTCTATAAATACCTGTAGATAGTCTGTAAATATTTGTGAATAACCTGTAAATAGCTTGTTCATAGTGTAGGTAGCTGTATATTTTGGTTTAAGCTTTGTCTGGTTTTCCCGCGGGAGTCATCAACATGTATATTCATGCATATATGTATATTTCTGTAGGTAACCCTTGTATATATCCCTCCTTTCCATGTATATACCCTTCGACTCTCTGTATATCCTTCCGGGTGGCTCGACGAGCTGGTCAAGTCACCTTTGCTGTTGGTTTTTTGCTTCAAGTTTGCTTCGAGGCACAAAACCACCTATTTGAAACTTGGCTCTTGGCCGGTTTCAAACAGGCAATTTTCTCTCTCTACCATCAAGGCTGTCAGAGCCTCATTTATTCCCCATGCGCACAATTACTTCTGGCCAGGTGGCTTTCCCTTTTCACGCATTCAAGTAGTCTCCTCCACTGCCAATGTCATCCCATCCATTCAATGCTGGTGCACGTGGCGCCCACGTGGACCTACTTCCACATTCTTCTTTACTAGCGGTCATTTCTCCGGGCTCCGGGCTCCCTTTCCGTCATCCATCCCATGTCTCCGTCAAGAGTGACAAATTTTCCCAGACCTGGAGATGTAATGAAAATGCCACGTTTATGTTTTTCTTTTCGGATACTTATGCAAAAAACTAACTTATTAGGAAAATCAAACGGCGCGGTGGTAAGATCTCCGGACCTCAGAGTTATTGTTTTATTTTGATAAATATGTTCTGACAGTCGCTTTGTCTCACAGGTCCAGACTTCACTTTACAACCATGTCTGAAGCATCTGCATCATCTCCTCCTGAAAGTCTGGAGTTGCCATCCACAACCAAGACTAGGGCAGCGACAAAGTCTAAGATAGAGAAGGCCCTGGAAAAGCTGCCCCTCACCATGAAGTATATGCAGGGTGAGGAGATTGTGGGCTCGAGGATTGAGTCCAAGATAAAATTGATGACCGACGCCAGCATCGAGACTTGGGCAGAAATGCAGGCTCTAGTAAAGATAATGCATATACAGCGACAGGATGGAGACTCACTTGCGACTAACATCAGAGGTTCTAGAATTCTTCAGACAGCTTGCTTCCCTTACTCTGTGCAGTCTCTGGAGCTTGTGCTTACTCTTGCGGCCCACTATAACTCTTTTGTCCAGGCCGTCATGTTAGCACCAGCAGAACCATCGGGATTCCCCACTCCACTGGTGTCTCTGGACCCAGCCACTTTCCAAATTGGCCTGGGCATCCCGTAATTTGATCAAGCTACAGTGGTTACAAGATCAGATTCCTTGACATAATTCACCAAGATGGAGGAGGCCTCTCGGTTGTACATAAACACCAACTGGCTCAAAGTCCCGACGAGGGACCCCAAAAGAATGAAGATTGACATTCCCTGCTCTGAATTCAAAGAGAGCATCCAGATGGGGATGATTGCATTGGCGCGGGTATTTGGGAAACCCTGCGCCCAAGAATTTGCAAAATGGATGTACTATTTCCTGTTCGCCATGTCCACTAAGGGATAATTCTTCGACTGGGCTACTATTATTTCCAACCATGTCGACTCCTAGTTCCGGTAGCTGAACAAGAATAAAAAGTTCTACATGACTTCTTATGTTTTCTCGACCTTGGCTCATCAGAGGCCCCACTCCAACGGCCTACTCACAGACGGTGTCCTCAGATTTCATCCGGGACAAAAAGCACTGTGGGACCATTTCCCACATATTCAATGGGAGGCCAGCTTCCCCAGTTACTGCCAGGTAAATGATTGTTTCATTTACTATCATCTGCTAATGCCCACCCGGGATGCCGGATACCGCCTATCTACTGAGGTGATGAAATTGGTAAGTAGTTATGGGCACTACTACATTCAATTCCAGAAGCATACCTACATTAGGGTCACCGGCTTCTCTGGGAAACCCTACTTGTTGCCCAGACATTGCGGGGACAAGATCATGCTGCAGGAGTCTGGCCGCCACAAAGGAGGTAGACAATGAGCTTAAAAGTTACAACTTGCAGAAGTTTTATCTGGCGCGAAAAAAATTTGATCCGCATGGCCGAATCGCAACAGCACTGCCTCAGGCTTCGGAGCCCCACCAAGCACACATGGAAGACTTTTGGGCAGATCGCCAGGATGACATGGACATGAAAAGCCGACATTACGATCGAATGATGGCTAGAATGATGCAAGAGCTGAGGCTTCGGAGATTCTCGGAGGACTTTTCTGACACCACCCCTACCACAAATCCCCAGTACTGGGAAAAGGGGATTGATAAATTGGCACTGCCCGCAATAAATTGGGCCACCCAACAAGATCACACAATCGAGGACTTCACTCAGGCAATTGTCGAGCAAAGTCATACATATTTCAAACGGGTGTGCCCTGAGAGTGCACGCCTTGGTCCCCGACCGACACCAAGAGTAACTTCACCGCCGGTATTAAGATCGACTCTGGGGGCCAGGACATCTTCACCTGCTGGGACTTCTGGACAGGGTGTAGCCAAAGGAAATGGGATAGCCCTGACCCCCTCCACGTAGCAGACTCCCATACAAAAATAGCTTCAGCAATCTATGGCGGCCTCCCAACAAATGAGAGAGCAATTATTGACGAAGCTGGCAACTCCCCCGCTTATGACCGGGCTAGTTCGTCCCCCTTCCTCCACGTCGTTGGTAGCCCTAATGATGAGGGCGACGGGGGTGGATCCTCTGGAGGCAGTAGCAATAGCAGATGTGGGGCCGCCTTTGATCACCCAAAGGAAGAAAAAGAACATAAAATAGCCCAAGGCAGAACCAACTCCAAGGGCATCCCTCCCCAAAGAGGTAGAAATCCTCTCTTCCAGTTCCCCAGAACCAGAGAAAGAAGCGAAACAAACAGAGGACCGAGCCAGTCCCCCTCCAGAAGAAGAGTTTGATCTATTTGCAACCGATGAATTCAGAAACTTGCAAGGGGGTGACACACAAGCAGGGACGGAAGTCCTGGAGCAGGAACAAGAGGCTATGGACCCAGAAAACCGGGAAGAAGAAGTTGCGGGACAAAAAGAGCAGCAAACAGAAGAAAAGAGACTGGGACCAGAGATTCTCTCTGGGGCCTCAGGAACACAAAGTCTGGGAGTGGGCCAACAAACACCAAGTGAACAAGAGGCATCCACTGGGGAACCCAGACCTGGAACTTCAGGACCAACCGTAACCCCAGCCGCCGCGTTCCAAGGGCCACTCCCGGGGGCAACCTTCAGACACATAATAATAGCGGCCCAAACTCTGAATCTAGGCCAGACACCTCCCATACTGCCCGAAGAGGTGCCGATAGTAGAAGAAACCTAGCTAGAGGCAGAAACAGAAGAGATAGAGCAGCTTGAAGAGGAAATCCTCGAAGAGGCCGACCAGGGTCGAGATTCACCGATCGACATCCGGGACCAGGCCGAGGATATAGAGATTGAAGATGTTGCTGAAGAAGAAGTGCTGGCAGAAAAGGAGATAGAGGAAGAGCCGGCAGAAAAGGCAGAGGAGGTGCATGTTGAGAAGGAGAAACCACCACCAGACGCTGGGAGAGCATCAGAAGAACAGACTCTGGTAGGAAGGCCACCTCTCCCACCTCCATGGCTGGTGGAAAGCAAGAAAAGAAAAGCCCCATCCAATCCAACAGCCCCTATCTCTCTGGCTGAAATGATGGCTTTGGCTCAGGCCCCGCCAAAGGTGAAGAAGGCCCGGACAGTTCACATATTGCGAACTGGGTCGGGCGGAGAAACAGTTGCAGTAGTGGCAACACCTCCTCCAGATGCTGATGAAGTGACTACAGACCCCACAGACTATAATATCGCTGAGGTACACTTGGGAAAAAGAGGAAAGTAGGGTGAATTAGACCTGCTGAAAGAAGCAGCAAGGGCAGTAGAAGCCCGATACAAGAAAGAGGCCCAGAGGCTCAAAGCAGAAAAGGAGAAGAATGCCAACCTTCTTGGGTTGTTATCTGAGCTGGCTAGACCCATTAGCGTCGTCCCTCCACAGGCCTCCACCTCAGAAGAATTACCGTAGAGTGACATAGACTCCCTGCGAGTAATGAAGAAGAAAGCCCAAGCAGTTGATGAATGGGCCATTCTGCAGATAGGAAACATCCGGTGTTTCCTAGTATCCACTCTCCCAGATCTATACACAGCCCGACAAATTATTCGTCAGGAAGAAGCACTAATTGAGCAGTGGGAGAGTGATGCTGAGAATTACCAGGTGTGGAAAGCAGAGCTCAAAGAGCTCCTCACCCTGGGAGAAGATATAATTTTCGAATCCAGAATTCTGGGTGAGGAATCATTTGATTTTGTAAGGACTCAGCACTCCAGACTGGACCTCACATTAGAGGTAACCAAGCAACTGGTAGAGTCCTTACAAGAGAAGGTAAACAAAGTAAAATATTCTTTTAATTTATGTAAATCTTTTGTAATAAAGGCTTCCGAGATAGATCCCTTCAGCGCAGATACTTATACTCCCGAGAAGTCAGTTTTGGGAGGTTTTGATAAAATAATGAACTCCCGGTATCAATCTCTAGAGGGAATAGATGGGGCCAAAATGGTTAATTTGACCAAGGTGGTGCTCAGAGGCCATGATGCCACAAAGATGGTGGATGAATTTAAGAGTAATGTTCTAGAACTGGGGGAACAAGTTGAGATGGCCAGATTTAGAAGGGCCAGTCTGAAGAAAATTGATGAAGACGACATTTTCTGCCTCCTTCAGGCCTTTGGTGATAATAAACAGCCTTTAATTTCTCCGGGGGCCAGAGAAATTTAAGCATTCAGTATTCTTTATTCTTTTGGGGACACAAGTTCCCGGATCCCGGAGTCCCGGATCCTAAAGTTTTGTATTTTTTGAAGTGACCTGCGTCTCGGTCCCCGAGGCTGACCAATCACTTTCAGAAGCGGTTAATAAAAACTATCAGAGGGTAGTTGGACACATTAAGAGGCATTGGATCGGCTGTTGGTTTCTGACAAAATGATCTTCTCAAGGCACCGCACAAGGGTACACCTGGCACATTGGAGATAGGGCGCTGCATTTCCCATTTATGAGGCATGTAGCCTCGGTCCCCGGGGGACGTACTTTCTTCCTTCTTCTCTCCGGGTCTCTTCTCGAGGTCAATTCTTCCAATGTATATTCTTATCTTATTCTTCTGACATGACAGACCTATTCCATCTCTAGGTCTTTTGTAGGGTGGCACAGGTAGTACCGACCCCCAGATATTATATTTTATTCAAGTGCAGTAAGTTAGGGTTAGGGTTAAAGAGTTGTATAAATAGGCAAATCGGCCCATTTCCAAGGGTCGGCGAAATTGATGATTTTGTTGTCCATAAGAAATAGCAAAGTAATTTCTAGCTTGTTCAGTTGCAGAGCTCAATGCTCTTTTGTTCTGTTCTTAGTAGTTAGATGCTCCCTTGGAGCCACCTTTGTATCCCGCACCAGTGCTTGCTGGATTGAACATTAATGAAGAAGGAAGGATTCATGGCAATGCTGTTGTTATCATCTCTGCTTTTGAGTTAATGGTATTTCATGTTTTTACGTTCTTCATGTCCTTTGCTCTGAATGTGTTAAAGTAGATTAACGACCTCTTTATTCCTGCTACTGATAAAATGCTAACTGATGGTTGCGTATTTCTTCGGTATTTAGTATAGTCTTTCAGAGTATTGTTGATGTTCCAAACTTTTCAACATGACTATAGTTAGATAAATATTTCTAACACTGCAGGATCCTTTTTCATTTTATTTGCAAAGTGTGGAATACTCCGGGAAACCCTCACCAAATTGAATCTCCGGGAGAAACGAGTTGAAGTAACCAGCTATCCCCCTCAAAAATAGTCACCTCTCCCAACCGAGCCCCGCACCGTCGTGACCTGACACCCAGGTGCTTGGAGGCCCGGGGATTTATTTTCCCTAGACAACCTTTACAGGCGGAGTTGGCCGATTTCTCTGGAACCCAGTGACAACTTATGAGTGTTGGCGGACCCGGTCAGCAAAACCCCGTCAACATGAACTTGTTCAATTAACCCACATGATTTAGTGCTTTGTGTTGTTCAATTACTTTCCCAAATTGAATTAAATAGTTTGTTTGTTTGTTTAGTTACCCCCAATTTTGTCACAAATGATAAAACAATGTTTGACTTTCTGATTTTCCTCAAGAGGAAAAGAGCATAATATCTAGTTGTTTTAGCAAGTGAAGAAATGGTTTTAAGTGTTTTGAAAAGCAAATAAATAGAAGTCAAGATGGATGGGGTTTGGCAACCTGTAAAAACCACGTTAGTATCTTTTTCTTAGGCCAACTCCTTGAAACCTATTTGGATGGTACCTGAAAGCACTTGTTAGACTGTAAAACACAAAAACACCACTAGTTGAACTTGTTAGGGTTAGGCAATTTAAAAGATCAAGCTTCAAAACTGGATACAATGCTAAATTCTTACCAGATGCGATGCAGTATCTAGGATGCGATGTTATTCCCTAGATATGATCCTATGCTGACCAGATGCAACTTAAAACCAGATATGATCCAGGAAATCCTGGATGCAATCCGGAAACCATGCGGTGCGATGGCGTATCTGGGATGCGATCCTGCAATTGTATTTGTGATTGTGTGTCTAGTTTTTTAGGCTGAAAATGGTAAAAAATGGTTAGAAAATGAGGCTAAAATCAAATTCGAGCCCCATGGTGGGCGCCAGAAATGTGTGGGTGTAAATGGGTACCTGTCAAAATCAACACAAACACTCAATAAGTCATTATATTAGTCCAAAAGGGTTAGAAAAGCATGTAAAAACCCACTAAAACTGACCTATTGCCTGCTAACTAGGAGGAGTGTAATTAGTAACACATCAGCCCTCAGAATATGCTACAAATTAGTGACAAATACAACCTAGCATGAAGGATTTTTATTTAAAAACAAGCTAAAAGATGATATTTTATGCATTCTAGCTCTAGAACATGAAATAGAAACTATAAACTAGCATGAAATGAAAGATGATATA
>MU218702.1:147985-196100 GCA_018584345.1 Thuja plicata | reverse complement strand
AGTCTTTCACTCATGTATCTTGAAGATGTTTTGAGCGGTGAACTTGGTCTTGAATTTCTAAACAAGTTGTTGGTATAGGTTGCATTAACATGAGTGTCATAAAGTTCATCTCCTTGGTTCTCATGTTTTGATAAATCATCTTGATAAGCTTGCCTCTTACCTCTCTCAGCCCTTTGGTGTGCATCCATATATCTAGTTGAGATAAGGGGTGAGACAGGTTGACTATCACGAGAGGAACCACCAAATGAAATAGCATCTCTATGCTTCACAAATATGTCATAAAGACGTTTATCCATGTCTTCCCTCTCTCTTCGAGTCATTGTGTAACTCATATCCATATCTAAGGGAGAAGGTGCTAAGGGGGTACCCAACTCACTAAGGTGACTCTTGGAATCAAACCACACTTCTAAGTTTTTCCTAGGTGATTGATCAAATATGGGTTATTTTCCCTTACATTTTTGGCAAATTTGAACTAAGGGTAATTGGTTAAAGACCACTTGAGGTCATTTTCCTTGATTTACTTGATATCTTGTTGTAACTCGCATGAAAGAAAAGGTACTAGGTGATAGGATAACCCTAAGAAATGTTGGTACCAAACTAGGATAGTAAAAACACTCACTTGTCCAAAAGAGAGGTGATAAGGTAGAATTTTGCAAGAGGCATAAACCAACACTGCCACAGAGGTGCCCACTGAAGGGGTGAATACCGTAACACATATGGATCATGAGGATGATTTACCCAAGTTATATTGATTGAATTTGAATTTGAATTTGTATGGAAGTGAATGGACAAGAGACTACTAAAACTCTCCAAGTGTGTTATCAAAGGATCTAAAGGTTTATCTTCTCAACAAGGACACTTTCTAGCTCACCAACTCCAAACAAGGTCACTTGTGAAACCAAAGATTACTAGTTTAAGATGTCAAAACACAAGAATCCAAAGGTAAAAAAGCTTCTAATAGTGGGGTAAGTGACCTAATATGATCTAGATCAACCCAGGAAGACTGAAAATGACAGGATAGCAAAAATGAGCAAGTTGATAGTTTGACACTTAAGAATGTAGATTTGTTGATCATTTTGGTGTTTTTCTTAATGTTTGGGTGTATGTTTTGATCTTTCACTCATGTAAGACACATCAAGAAGATTATTTGTTGTAAAAGAAACAGTCACATCACAACCTAGGTAAGCTAGGACAATATCTGTTGAATTCCTACTTGAACCAAAGTTCAGCCACACTTACTCATAGCAGACAACTTAGCATCTTGGAGGCACGTGCTCCTCTTTACATGTGCACTCACTTCTCAGGCACACCAAGCTTCGAATCCCAAGGGAATCACTTCCCAAATGAATGTTGTCTCTACTAAGAGCCATGAAAATGTGAGACATCTTAGTCAGTCTCTGACCTTCCGCGCCAACACATAGAGGGTTTTTGGTCACTAAAACAAAGTTTGTAGTCAAGGCATCCATTCAGGTGGTTGTGATCAAGTCATTTTCCCAATTAAGGGGGCTCTGCCAATCCTTTCAAAACAATATTTTCACCTTAACAATGTAGGGACTTGAACGCACCACTAGGGTACTAGAGAAGATTTTGGTTGCCACAATGAATTCACACCTATCCACTATGAGACTAATCACAATGGTATTTTTTATATACCAGTTCGGAAGGGCTTGGCTTTAGCCTATTACCGGTTGGGAAATCCACTCTCACTGGCTCTATTAAAGCACTCGGGAGGTAGCCACGCTAAAATAATTATATGAGTTTCTCTTACACCCAAGATCCACAAAGGCGAGGGGAGAGGATATGTTCATATAATTCTTAGGATTACAATCTAAAAGACACTTCAAACACATAAGAAAATGACAATAATGTTTCTGGATTTCTGATCATCCCAAAAGGGTGAGAGAATATTTTCCTGACATTATTTCCATTCCTAAAAATACCAAATGGAAGTTCATTTTAGAAGTCTTGCATGTGGATTCATATTTTAATAAAACAAAACAAAATGCAAGCACAATGTTTAGTGTGCTATCGATCAAGGCAACATGCAAGATGATTCGTTAGTAGTATTTGTTTGAGTCTTCTTTTTCAACGTCTTGAAAACCACTGTTAGGCTGTAATCAAAGATAACAATTAAGAACAACAAAGCCAAAGATTGGTCAGCGTTAGGAAAATTAGAAAATTAGAAATTTGATTGCATATTCAGAAAGTAGATGAAAAACCATGCACTTTCAAAAAAAATTGCACTAAAAAATGTTACTGTATGAGCCCGTATGAGGCTTCGGAAGCTGCAAAATAGAGGATTAGATGGGTACAGTGATGAAAACCTACAATTTATCATAAATACGTGACTCAAATCCAAAGACTAAGAACAAACCAAAAATATTCAGACAATTCTACCCAAAATTAAAAAAAAATTACACTCAATTTTGACCTAAAATGAGCAAGATATGATCGTTTGAAGTTAGACTGCAATTTCAAAAACTCCAATGGTGAAGGCAAAGACTTTTCAAACCCTGCTGACATCAGCAAACTACGGCATTAAAATTGACGGGCTGGGGGCCATCAAGAAGGCCCAGATTTTGACAGTCATATGGCCGTCAAATTTAACATAGTAAAAAATTTTGATTTTTTTGATTTTTTTCGAAAATCTTTCTCGGGCTACATGCAGAGATGATCCGAAATTTGCCTTAATTTCCATGCAAGCTTGTTTGCGCAAAAATATTTGCCACAGATTTGACTTTCATCAAATATGGGCAAGTTTATAGTCATTTTCACCCGAAATGATGATCCGGACACGATGGTGGGGTCAGATTTGGAACAAAATGAGAGATTTAAAGACACTGAGAGAATAATAGATAGAAGATAGAAGAAATTTTCAAATGTGATGATAGAAATGGATGTTATAGCCCACGGTGGGTGCCAAAAATATGTGCTAAAAATGTGTTACACTTATATGAGTCATTATATTCAAGATTGCTCAAGAATGAGGTCTCGAATGGTGACTCATAGCTCTCTATTCATGGAGTGCAAGGGTTTGTAATGGAGGCCCTCAGATTGACCTAGTTTGTGCCCCTGCAAGTACACCATAAAATGAGAGATTCAAAGAGGAAAAGAAAGAATTCTAGTCTCTATGATCATCAAGTATGCATGCAAATGAAAGCTATTCTATATGATAACAATGCAAGAAAGAAAGTTAATCTATATGATAACAATGCATGATTATTCTATGAAAGGAAATACAAATGCAAGATTAATCTATGAAAAGAAACATGAATTTAATCTAATATGCAAGTGCAAATTTAATCTAAATGGATTGTCATGAGGCATGAAAGAAGAAGACAAGAAGAGAGAAGTTGCAATATCCAAACTCAAGTGCTCAAATTCTCCTCCAAAATTGCTCCCCAAACCTGCAACATAACAATAGCATCAAAATTCTATATCTCTGATTTGATCCCTAAAATGAGAAGGAAAGGGCTCCTTATAAAGGAAAGTGTGGAGAGGAATGCATCCTCAAGAGAAATGTGGAATAAATCCCTAAAAAGGCAAGTAAGAGGAAAAAGCCCACCACTTAGGAATATGTGTGGAGAAAAATGAGTTTTATTTATTTTTATTTAATTTATTTCATTTTTCATCAAAAAGAGAACTTTTTTATTTATTTAATTAAAGAAGGATTTTCTTTCAATTTAAATAAGATTATTTTATTTAGTTAAAATAGAGATTTTAATTAAATAAGATAATATTATTTAATTAAAAGAGATATTTTAATTAAATAAGATAAGATCATTTAATTAAAAGATTTATTTTAATTAAATAAGATTATTTCATTTAATTAAAAGGGATGTTTTCTTTTAATTAAATAAGATTATTGATCAAATGATCAAACCTTAGGAAATATTGAAATAATTGAATTAATTATGATTTGACTAAGGAAATTGATTTGAATTGAAAATATTGCAAGGCATTGGTTCAGGAAATTGATAAATTGATTCTGCATTTGATAATTTCAAGAATGGGGGCCCATAGTCTAGGCGACCATTTTGGGGTGCATACACCTTATAATATAAACAAGCCTTGGAATGTGGTCTATCAATGATAAATATGACATGCCAAAGGACATTCATAGAATGTGTGCATTCAAAATGATGGCCAACAATAGTTACATGTCCTACATACCTCAAATCTTGTCCAGTTCCATTGATAGTTGCATTTCAAAGTTTGTGACAATTAAGGCCAAGAGTGAAATGTTATTTTCCCCCTTAACCTGGAAGAGTTCATATAAGAACTAAAAATAGAGAACTGAAAGTATTGCATTACAAATTCCCCTTGTTCTTTAGCGTCTACAATAGAGTTAAGTGCAACGAAGAGGAAGTAAATGATAGTGCTACAAGCATGCTCTGTACATAGTCATAGAACCTAATATTGTTTGGGAATTTATTTGAAATGTCCTTCTATGAGTAGTCCTCATTGTTATTCTTTTGAATTCTACCTATCCTATGTGTGTGTGTGTGCATTCAATACCATTATTTTAGAATCTGCACAATTTAAGGGACCGTAATTAACAATAATGCCAATTGTACAATGGTATCATCCTCCTTAACCTAAGAAAGAAGAAAAATAGGAAACTGGAACTACAATGCAAGTGTTTATATCATTCTAACTCCAGCTTCAAGATAAGGAGCAATGGACTAACGGATTCAATCCCTCCTTGTTCCCCTTAATGATGGTGGAGCATTCTTGGGAAGGCCAATTATACTCCCTAGTGCTACTGGTGCATTCTTTCAAAGTCTTTCATATTGAGCGATCCTTCCCATAATTTTTTCTCTTATATCTATCATAGTAATTAATTTCTCTCATGTCTGTAATTACATACTAGAAAAATACATGGTACGACCATGGTTGAAGCACTAGTTTAGTTGTATGAATGTATGTGAGAGAATTGGAAATACTATGTTGAATAATCAAATCTTCCCATCTTGGCTTTCTATTTATAAAAGATTTCAAGCAGTCATTAAATAAAAGGGATGATGAGAAATAGTACAAAAGCTATAATTTAATTTCATATATATCTTAAAAATTGTAAAAAAAAATAGGGGTATAAAAAGTACAATTAGGTGACTTAACATTTCTCAATGCACACACAAAACTTAGCTAGACAAACCATACAAAAATTATGGTAGTGTGTGCAATCAATGTTGATAGATATAAATGAGGTTCATCAATCAAGGACTGACATAGGTTAGAAATCATAAAGGAAATCATTTTTTTTATGGGAAGAAGTATTTTTATTTATGTACAAATTCTATCCAAGTACATTCCCATGCTTAGTTTAATGTAGGCCATTAATAATAAGGCATGTCTGACAACTCATCAACAATATCCTAGATTGTGTAGCTTTTCTTAAGATAAGTAGAATTAAGGTTAGTAATGATGATAGCGATTCGTCAATTAATTATTGAGAGAAATAAAAAATCAGGAATAAAATGAATTCTAATATCCTTGGGAATAAAAAATCATGCAATTATATCTTCATTGTATCGACCATGGAGATGCTTATTAATAAATCACACTTTATAAGAACTTGAAAAGGTGACTTCTTCAATACTGGAAATTCCATAAAGTGGCATAGAAGATGATTTCTTACTTGCAAAATCCTCAAAAAGGCTACAAAATGTGGAGCCTTTTTTAAGATATGTAGAATTAATGTCAGTAATGATGATTGGGGGATTTGTCAATTGATGATTGAAAAAATCACAAGTCAAGAATAAAATGTTTTTTTAATATAATTCATCCTAAAAATTGTGCAAGTATATCTTTATTCTATCAATTTTTTGAAGTCGTAAGTTTGATAGTCTGTCACATTGTGGTCTTCAAGATGAATGTAAGATAACATCAAAAATCAAATTGGGTTAAAATATCAGAGTAATTACATTATATTTTTATGTTTTTAAAATAGAATTTTATGCATAAATTTATAAATAGGTACATATAATTGTTCACAGTTTTTTCTCCTGTAGAAATGAGGGATGAGGATAGAGTGAAGAGCGATGGGGTGATTGTGTAACTTAGAAAATTTCAAAGTATTGAAGTGAAGTGGATGTCAGGTAATCAATTATTTAATAAAATTTTCAAGAAAATATATTAGTTTTAGTGTAATTGAAGTTGTTAGTTTGAGAGTTACTGATGTTGTAAGTACGCGAAGAAACAAAGCCAAACATTTGAAAAAAGGCTTAAGAGTTTGTAAATTTATAAATTCATGACTAAAGTGTGTGAGGTGAATATTCATATTTACATATATCATAGAAAACCTCAACTATTACTAAAACATAAAAATTAAACTTAAAAATGCATATTTTAAAGAATACTAATAGTGTTGTACCACAACTATTCATAATATATTAATGATAAATTTCATTGTTAAATCAATTGTTGTATCCTTCACTACAAACATTATTTTCAATTGCATCCATTTTAATTTTTAATGGTATTAGTCTATGCTTGCCTCCCAAGCAAGGTATGTATGGGGTTTTCCAGGTAGTTTTAAGGTCAACCACCAAATTCATAACATTTTAAAAATTTATCTAGGCTTACAATGTCAAACAAAAAAAGTTAGGAGCTCTGATTCTTTTACCACCCTAATTTACATGGAATAGTGTCAATGTTGTTATTCTTTTCAGTTTTGATGCTTCCTCTTCCTCATCACCATCTTCTTCAACATCTTAAAGCTCTCTAATTCTTCAGCTTATTGAGGGAGGCTGAGCACTCGGAAGAAGATCACAAATCTCAAATAGGAATTGCATCAACATTAATAGACCCCAAAAATTTCATCATATTCCTCCAAATTTCCCTTGAAAGATTAGTTCCTCCTTGCATTCTTTCTAACTCTGTCCATCCTATCTGTCACAACAATTGGTTTCTCCTTACTTTGGAAACTCCATGAGTGTAGGTAGAAAAATTTATAACCACTGTAACTATTTAATGGCATTATGGTCCTTAATCTAATAGTCGTATTATAAAGAAACATACATAGAAAATAATAAAAGTTTCACATTGGTGCTTATTATTTATAACAAAGTTATGTGGGCTATCGAACTAGAAAAGAAAACATGTCCTAATTAAAAATGTGATGGTTACATGTCCTAAATAGATTCTAATTTGATCATGTAAATTTATTAAATACTGAAAATTATAGCAATCACGCTTAAAAATGTACAATCATGTAATCAACATTTCTCATCTTGAAAGTGGAGCTTTTCTTCAACACTTGTAATATATAGAATGATGATAGAGTGGAAAGGTTGAAGATTGACTTAAAGTTTTTTACAATAAATGCCAAGAAGGATTCATCTACACCAGTGAGTTAACTTTATGGGATTTTGAAGGTAGGCTCTCTTATAGTCAGGAAAATGGGTCCGTAGAAAATGTAGTCTATAATGAAGGAAGAATAGATATAGAAATTTTTATATAGCACCTTGGAGTCCGTAGAAGACACAGTTCACAAATACTTGTCTGATATAGACATTGATTTAAGAACAAAAGTCTCAGGTCGATATGAAGAACATAAATTTCAAAGAATCTATGTCACGTAAAGCTCGATGTGTCAAAAGCGTAGTTGTAAAATACTTGTAGGAGTCAAACATTGGTTGCATAAATAAAGTTGGACTGCGATATACAAATAAGAAAATTGTTCCAACCAAAATGTTTGGCAATTTTTTGCATAAAAAACTTAGTTCTCATTATTAAAACCAAATGAACGCTTTTTGAAATATAATTTCACAACCACGTGTGGCTTGTAAAAGAAATAACACTAAAATTGTTAATAGAAAATAATTAATTATGTTGGTTCTTGTAACATGATGCATAGGACCCTAGTACACTAAATAACTCCTTAGGATACTATTGATCCATCCAACAATCCAATATATAAACAACCTGTTAGAGGAAAAATTGTTGGAAGTCTAATATGGGAAAGCAGTAACTAAGAGGGGGGGGTGAATCAGATCTATAAACCTTCTACCAATTCTAAAAAAACTGATTCAATCATTTATTCATAAACATAAACTAAAATGGTGTAAATATTTAACATCTAATTGTGAACACATAATACAAATATTTTGGTAACCCAAAAACCCTTGAAGGTAAAACTGGGGTGGGGATGTCATCCACAAATATTCACTACTGCAGTAATAAAGTGTTCCTATTAGGGATACAAAGTTTCGATCACTTCGGATGATCTAAATTGTGAGGGGTCTTCCTCATTAAGAGCTTTTAGACTTATATAATCTACCTTGTTAAAGGATTTAAACTTACAAAAAAGTAAGCACTCGATTAAGAGATTTAAAAAGGTCTGTTAGGACCACTCTGTTAAGAGATTTACCCTGATTCACTTGTTAGAATGTATTAGTACATGATCCTTTGATCTTCACTACAAATTTTGATAACATATCTCCTCTTTCCAACTCTTAACTGATCTCTCAATTTGATTTATCTATGTTCTTCTCTTCACTTCTCTGCTCGGTCACTCTGTCTCGTCAATGCTTCAGATATGCAGAACATGCATATGCTCCTAATCTTTTCTCTTCACATCTTCATCCAAACATATAATTTCTAACATACATAGATTAGAGTTTGAAGCATCCCATATATAGATCATCTAGATCAAGATCAACGATCAAAATCCATCATATTTTTCCTCTTAGGCATCCCTAATTTGATTAGTTGCATGGCTTGCATAGGGATCCATGATCATAAAAATAACCCATAATTAATGCATTAAATATCTATGCATGATCATTAAATTCTCTATAGAAGTCGGCCAAAATGGTTTACCTTGGTATTTTTTCCATTCCAAACACATACAAAAACTATTTTACTTGGCATAGAAAAACACTGATGCTCAGTCAATACTGTCTCGCTCGGCATAACTTTATGTTGTCGCTCGTCACTAACTCTTATATGCAACTTAGAAATCATTCTTCTCGGCATCCATTGAGTACTTGATGACCTCTGACTTTCTCAACAGTAACTACTTCTTGCTCTCGGCCTTAGTGAGATGGATCAGTCACACTGATGACCGACTAACGTGCCTTGATTATGACTAAGTGTGGGACACTAATAGAAAACAAAAATTAGAGATCAATAATCTCCCCTTTTGTCATTAGTGGAACAAACACTTTGTCATGAATCTTCAATCCTTTACAAAAACAAATAGTACTCAAAAGAAATTTAGAACTCAGAACTCCCCCTAGGATTCTGACTCGGTCTTTATCCATATGTACAACATACTTATACAACATATGTACATACATGCTTACATTTTCCTCTATTAAATCTTATGACATTTCCCCCTTGATTTTGTCATTCTTTTCACTTTTCTCTATTGGGTTCAAACTATACTTATCTAAAAATGGTTTATGGATTTTTAGTATCATTGCTATTGCATTTTCCCAACTTGGCCTTACAGATTCTAAAAATTAAAACTTGATTTCTAGCTCGATAGCTAGATCAATCATACTCTCTGCAATGTTTAGAGGTGGATCTATCTGTGCTAGTTCCTTTTCAGCTTTTTTGCTTTCACCTCTTTCTCCATAACCTCTAAATGAGGTATCAACATTGTCTTAATCAAAATCAATTTCTCCCTTATTCTTCCATCATTATTCATAAGCTCGGCTAGTCTCACTTGGGCATGTGTCAACCTGCTAAAATGAAAAGAGCTTGAACTTGCACCCATGCTCAGTGACTGTCCTACTGAATTTAAATCTATTTGTAGCTTGTGAATAAGTTGTTGATTCTCCTTTGTAAAGAATTTAGTATCACATATTTGTTTGTACAAAGAGATAACATTGTCTATTACTTCTTCTAAGTTTCTTACTAGATCAAAAAATGCAACCTGCTTCTCGATAAGCTTTGCTGCAACTTTATCAAGTACCTTGGTCTCAAATTTTCTCTCAAATTGTTGCAGGAGTTTCTCATTTTCATCTATGCCATTGGTGTTCACCTTATGAACAATATGAAAAAGTTGTTCCAAGATAGGTGCCTTCTCATTCAGGTCTTGAAATTCAAATTCATCAACACATATTTCTTTTATTTCATGTAATACCTTCTTCTGTTGATGCTCTCATTTCAATTCTTATTTCTTCCTCTTCATGTTCAGTAAGTCCTGCAAGATTAACATCTATTCATAAGATAAGTTATCAGTATCCCATTTTGGAATGACTATAACTTTGTCAAGTGTGACTTCGGAGCTCTTATCCTTCTTCTTCTTATATGGTTTCTTCTTTATTGGCTCTAGTGAGTTGGTACTCGGTTTGTGTTTAACTTTCAAAGTATCACCACTGATTGATACTATCCCCTTCTAAGTATTAAGTATCTTCTTGGCAGATGTATCATCATTCTTAACTTTAGTAAATACTAGAGGAGAAACATTAGGTAATTGTACCAATGCTTGAATTTCCTCTTCCTCCTTAGTTTCTTGTGTCTCCTCGGTCTCAAGAATCTTGGTCACCTCTGTGACTTCTTCAAGTGATTTAGAGATATCTAATGCAGACTGTTTTTCTTTTTCTTCTTTTCTTTTATCTCCCTCTACATTTTCTTCAAGGTTGGCCTTGGTAGGTGATTCTGGAATTATGAATACCTCATTTCCCTGTTCCTCAGCATTCAAACCTGGTGTTGCCTCATTAATTGTTAAGTCCTCAATTTTTTCTTTCTCAAATTTATCTTTCTCCTCATCTTCAACAACTTCCTTCATCTCATTCTCATCAATGTCTATCATTTCATCTTCAATATCATCATGTATTTTATCCTTAATATTATCTAGCTCATCACTATCTTTTTTTTTGTCAAGCTCAACTTGTGTAGATGTGTCATCATCTTTATTCTTGTCAACTATTAATCCAACGATGATCTTCCATATCCTTTACATTTGTTGCACAACACCTTCTACATTATTTTTCAGTATGGAATAGGCTCTCATTTTAGGAATGAATCTATTCCTATGTTGATCCATAAATTTATCTTTCTTCTTCTTTGTTAACTTAGGCATAATTTGAGCTAATGCTCCTTCTCTTATTTTCCTTTCTGTCATCATGGTATGCTGCCATCTCTCATCAATTTTGTTTTCCATTTCATCAGGGACTAGGTTCCCAATATCCAAAGGTTTCATCTTACATGATACTAACATGTCCTTCATAGCTTCTTCTATCTTAGCCTTATCATATTTTCTTAATTTCTCAAACTTAATAAACTTAAAACTTGACAAACCTACTGAATCCTGGATTTTGTGACAAAATTCATCAACATTAGAAGTGTGTCTGTGTGTTGCAACTTTGAGCTTGTTGATGTCCTTGGTTTCTTTCATTTCTTAATATTCTTCATTTTAACCCATAATATGCTTTCTTCTCGGCTTCCTTTTAGGGTGACTCAACTTAGATTATTTTTGAGCTTGTTTTATTTTTCCTGAGCTTACCCCTTCAGCATTCTTTACCAACTTCTTTGGTGGCTCAATAGAAATAGTAACTATTGATGCTCTGGGTCTCAGTTGAGATTTGGCAGGAGGAGTAGAATTTTGTTTTGAACTCCTCTTCTTGGCTGGCTCAAAAACCATCACTTTCTTGCCCTTTCTGTCCACTTCCACATCATCATCACTTTCCTTAGAGTCACTAGATTGGTCCTCTCCTTGACCTATTTTTATCTGTACTAGTACATCTTCTTCTTCTTCTCCTAACATCTTCTCAATATTATTCACAATTTTATTTCTCTTTCTTTCCATTGTTGCAGCCATCAAATTTGAAGTTATCTTTGCTTAAGCTTGATCATAGTCTCCAAATCTCTTGGAATTTTTATTAGTTTCCTCTACAAGTAGAGTTGTGATAGTTGCAAAAATTTCATCTATATTTACTTCACAAGGTAATGGCCTTAGCCATTCTACCCTCGGTACTATAGCTTGAACATAGGTGTTAACAGTGTCAACTAGAAATGAAACATCATTATAATATTTCTCCACTAGTGATACCAGGATTCTACTCCTTAGTCTTGTCACCTGATATCTGGAATTCACTATGCTATCTTCATGACCAAACTTTTTAATACTCCTTGGGATGTATCTCAATATAGAAAGGATTGTTAAGTCCTGCTTGGTTAAGAGACTTTCTGATCCAATGGTTAAACTGAAATAGTAAATGATCTATTCATAAATACAACAACTTAGACTTTGCAAATGTTCAGATCTATTGTAAGCTCATAATACCTTCCTAATCAATGTTTCTCTTTAATACCTTTTCTCCACTTCTTTCTTCTTGTTGATGTTGTTTCTTTGTTTCTCAGTGTCTGCAGAAAACTTAAGCTCTATTTTTAGCTTGATTGGTCAGGACTGTATGAAGACTTCTTTCTTCACCATTATTCTATTTAGCATCCTCTTCTCTATTCACCCCTAATTCATAATGAATTATCTTGTCTCTTTATAGACATAATTTCACCATTTTAGGTCTTTGTCTTTCTTGTTCTTGACATGATCCAAAAATCTTACCAATCTTTCTTTAAAGCTTGCTTTAGTTTATCCCACAGATTTCTCTTTTACAACTGGAATAAAACTATCTTTAAAACTCTAGCTTATCTCTAGATTTTAACGTATCGATGAAAACAATGTAATCAACCAGTTAACTCCATATTTAGCTTATGTTAGCTAAGTCTTTTGTCATTTTTGAACTTTAGTTTTGATCAGTGTTTAACTCCTTTTTTGCTCGGTCTTGACTTTAATTATCCTCGGCAATCTCTAACTATCCGTTGGGTATCTCTTTGGTTCTTCTCATTGGTAATGCTTGCTTGGGTATCTTGCTTGGTTTACTTTGTGACTCTTCTCTCGAGGTCTCTATCCATCGGTGTGCATTGTTTGTTGGTGTTTTTTGTCACTTGGTGCACACTAAACTTTAATGAATTACTGATAACATAACCATTATTCCTTTTCATTCTTTGAAGTCTTTGACAATATAAATATGAATAATTAGATTATATCAAGTTGACATCAATGAAAATACAATACATTAACAAATTTAATGTCTTGCATTAACTTTTTGCATCTTGGTGATCATCAACTTAACATCTTCAAACATTCAATCAGTTATAGTTCATCAATTAATGCATTACAGTAGATATTCCCTGTTAAAGAATAGACCCTCTTAGGATTCAAGAGTAATAGTAGGCTCACTAACTAGACACACTACCTAAAGAAGGTTAAATCCACCTATTAGCTCTTTTTCTTGTAGCACAACCTTAATGTGACAGTATACTTGTATACTTGAATTCAAACTCCTATTTCATGCAATAGAAAGGCTAATTGATGAGGGTATTAGATAACATCTGGGGAAACTATTACCTCCTCCTTCTTTTTTGAGATTCACTAACTCAGGATGGTATTACCTATGCATGATTACTGAATGACAATATCTTTTAAGTGGATTATCTTCTTACTAAAATGCTGAAATGACTTTTAATGGATCAACATGCAAATGAATATGCAAATGATGATTAACATCCTGATACAGAGTTTAATGAGCCATAGTAGTATTTTGACAACATCAATTAGTAAGGTAATAAGGATTCTTATCCTTCTTCTTTTTTCAATTCTTATGAACCTCAGGAAGGATAACCTATTTTGATTCTCTCTTAAAAGAATCAGTAAACAGAATTGTATTCCTTAAACACAATTACTTGAATGAAATGTATATTTGAAGTGTGAATGAATTGATAAATTAAAATACTAGTTGGATAATGAAAAATTACTTAGCCAACTATAAACTAGTGTCTTATCCTTGGGCTATGAATCAATACCTGGTATAAATCCACAATAAGGTGATCAATACAATACTTGAAACAAAGATAAAATTCCTTACAAACTATCCTCTCTCTACAACTATATCATCAGATCCTTAAACTAATGCTAATCTCTCTAGAGTCACTTGAAATAATTAATCCTTCCTTGAAGGAGCTTACAAATTACTGCACAACCACCTTGTGATTAGTATGTCTAAGTTCCTTACAAGTAAACATACAAGAACTATAATAGTAATGAAAAGAGACAATCCAAGATGCAAAAAAGAGATTGCAAAATATTTGTATTAATGTTTTAAAGATTCAAATACATATAGATAGACAAATAGTACAAAGGCTCAGACAAATTTTAGTAGTCTGCCTTGTAATATATTTCATTAATTTTCAACTCCAACCCCTTACAAAATGATACAAGAGAACTATATATAGGCCTAAACCATCTTGGAATCCTTAAGATAAGGATGCTACAAGCTTCAAATGGTTTAGAAGACTTAACCCTAAAAAATAAAAAAGACAAAAGATAGGAAAATACCAAGCGGTGGGAGGACAAAACTGAAGAATAAGATCTGATTTGTCTTTGCCTTCTTGTAGATGCCAACACCTTTGTCTATATATGTTTAGGATAGATTCTTATTTTGTATTGAGATCTAGTGATTGCCAATTCAGGATAACTTACACTAGACTTTAATATTGCTAACCTTCTTTTACTAAGAGAATAGGTGTCAGGTGTCATCATATTCTTCATCCATGATGTCAAAGTCAACTATTACCAGCTTTTTCTTCTTGGGCTTTGTCATGATGTCCCATGCTATAACATCTTCCTCCTTTGGCTACTCAAAGCTCTATATACTTTCCAACTGGGCCTTTTGTCTTTCCCATCTGGCATGAGTTATGCTTTTGACATCTGTGATGAATTTATTACAATCAATCTATGCTTTTATTACTTCATCCAGAATCTTATTAAATGTTTCTATGTCCAGCTCTCCTTGATCAGATATATAAATATCTTTATTGGGTAACACATTTTCAAACTCTAAGCCCCATATCCCTAATGGCTTGATCTGATTATCCTTGGTTCTGATGGGAGGTACAAACCTATTGTAACTTACCCCAAACATATTTATCCTTTCCTCTATCTGATTTTATTTTCCCTTACAAAATGACAAAGTGGCTCCAATTTTTTCAATTTTTGTGCCAACAAGAGTCACTATTTCTGGGAAGTGATTGAACAGATGCCAACCTCTCAAAAAGTGTTGTCCTACTAGACCAGGTTGAATAGTAGGGATTCAAAATTGAGATAAAACTATTCACCTCTATTTGAAGGCCTAGAAACGTGCCATAGGCTCCATACACCACATCAATCTTATCCTTAATAATATCTCTTCTATGCTACAAAATTGATGTCAATGCACCCAAAACTATATTGTTGTACTCTCTTATTTCTTGCTCTGTTTCTGCAACTATCTCCCCTATTTTCTCTATTTGGATTTCAACATCCATTGCCTCTTTTGGCTTAGTAGGGGTAGCCTCTAGAATATCAAGTAGCTACTGTGTAAGATCTTCTATAAGATTTTCTTTTTCTTTGATCTTTATCATCCCTAAATCTTTGTCCTTAATAATGTCACTAGTGTCACTAGTGAGCTTCTTCAACTTTTCAGACATTTGCACTACTTTGGCCTCATTGAGTTGGGAAAAGTGTGTTAGCACCTGGGAGATCTCCAAATCTCCTGTATTCTAGACTGACCAGATTATTTTGTTACCCTCCATCTTCTCTTGGATGTTCAAAAGGGTTGTCTTTTGATCTTTTGGAACCAAGATCCACATTGCTAATTCCTGGGACTTGGGGTTATATCCAAACCCTCTAATTATGTCCCCAACCCATGTCTCTGATGATATTTTCACATCAGGTTGTTTTCTGACCTGATCAATGATAAAGGCTGAGGATAAATCCCAACCTTCCACTAGTAGCATTCCACTGGCCTTGACTAGTTTCCTTTCCTTCTCTGGTGTAATCTTCTCTGATTCAGGATCATAGTCCTGAAGTGTTTGTAGAGCCTCTTGGATCACTGGATCGCCCCCTGCCAACTAAAATTGTGCACTTACTTGTTGTTGCTTGTTCTAGACGAGGAAATACTTGAATTACTTAGTTTTGATATCATCTTTAAGGAATTGATCTTGGTATATCAACCTCTCATCTATACAATTTCTAAGAGGTATCTCTTCCACCTCTTCTGCATCCTTTTGCAATTTCTTTCTTGCCCTGATCTGTTTTCTCAACTGGTGATCATAAGGCCTGTTTCCAGTTATGAGGGAAAAAATTCTATCTTTCTTCTTCTCCTTCTTCTAAGAAGGTTCCCCTATTTTAACCCTTTGTCTTTTAGGTGGGGGCTCATTTGTAACTTCTTTCTCTGGGACCTCTGTTAGGTCAATTATATCTTCACCCTTAGCTGCTTGCTCTTCAACAAATGCTTTGTTGATTGGAGGGGATCTAGGTACCGAGTATTCTTCATCACTATCATTATCATACTCTAATGATGAGTTCCCCTTATGGCCTTTCTTTGGAACTACTAGTGCATCCTGTAACTAATTACACATGAGAGTGTGAGAGTTTATCATAGCATCTAGCCTCTTTAAATAAGGCATGTCTAGTAAGAAACCCCCAAAAGTAATACCCTTTCTCTTCACTTGTCTCTGTAAATCCATAAGTTCATTGAACTTCACATCTCTCTTATCACCTCCTCATGCTCCAAAATGTTTCTTATCAAGTCCTCTTCCATGCATTCTTCATGGTCTTTGGTGTAAGGGATGGTAGGTTTCAATAACTTCTTTGCACTTAGGATGGAGCCCTTTGTGTCAACATACCTGTATAAGGCAACATTCATCCTGTAATGGTTCATCTAGTTTTTCACAGGGTCCAAAGCCCTCTTTCCAATAGTAAAATTATAAATTTAGAACTGCCTTGGGGTAAATGCACCCTTCTTGTGAGGTGCAAGGTGTTCCTTATTTGTTAGAATTAGCTGCCTTATGAATTCCATCACAACAATCCTTGGTGGTACATGGAATGGAAATACATGGGGAGGATGGGTACAACCATACACCCTGATTAATGTGAAGTTATTCTCATAATAGAATTCACCCCAGTTGCGATTGCCTGGCCATTTGTCAAGATACTGGCATGGCCTAAATAATTGTATTGGTTTGACGGACAGCCTAGTCTTGTTGAAAACTAGGCACTAAAGAATTGGATATACTATCCAATTTTCAAAGGCACAAAAATCCTGCTCCCTTGAGGTGTAGTTCTACACTCTCAGCCAGAATTGAATAGGGTTAGGTTGGCCCTGATGAAACCTCTGTGGCCTTAGACACTGGCAATTCATAAGTGGGAAGTTGTAGTATAGGATCAAATGCATAAGAATTGAATAATGCATAAATTTGGGAAGATCCTTCTTATACTATATGTCCACGAACCCTGGTGCATTTGGTCTATGATATGATGGATATAATCATTGTTGGAAGTAGTGTGAGGGCTCTGCATATCCAATACCATCATTAGGATGTGTGAGGTAATCCTCTCTGCTCCTCCATCCTTTCCTAGCACTCTGCATAGTGCATATGATATATACTTCATATAGAATTTCAGGTCCTTGTAGAAATATGGAGCTGCCCCTGGTATGGGTGCTATGTAGGTTTTCATTTTCTTTGGAACATGATGTTCCTTGATCACAATTCCAAACTCTCTAATATACCTATTTTCTAGGCTTTTCAAATGTATTTCAGTGGTCATGGGGTAATAGATATTGAAAGCCTTCATGAAAGAGTTCCTATCTAAGGTAACTAGGGCTCTCCCATCATCCCTTTTAATTGTTTTGGTCAAGGTATCATACCTATTGGCCATTTCCAAGATAAAATCAACATCTACAAAGATGTCAGGAACTACTAATCTATCCAATCCACAGGTCCAAGGGTTTGAAACTGGGATGGCCTCATTACTATTGTTAAAGAAGTAATTAAACAATGAATAACCAGATGAGGCTGGGGTTTTTTCATCCCTAATGTTTGATAGATCATCAATTAAAATGTCAACACTAACCTTTCTGTTTTGGATTGAGTCTGGAAGCAATGTGATAAATTCATCTGAGTAATTTCTCTTTCCTTTTGATTCATCCTCGACATCATCACTTCTCCCACTGGTGGACACCAAACTCAGTGCTTGACTCATTTTCCCTTTTGTGCTGTTCACACCCCCTTTTCACCGATATTGAAACAAATCTTCTACAAACCATCACCACCAACTGTGAATTCCTCTGTAAATTTGAAATTCTAAGCACTGAAAACACCACCAATTACACTATTCTCTGAATTCTTAAACCATAAAATCACTTCTATGAACACTTATTGCTAAATAATTTTGCTCTTCTTGGAAAATATTGAACTCTCTATAAAAACTCTTAGCTCTGAGAATTTGGAATCTAGTAAGAATAAAATGATAATGGATATGTGTACTTATAACTGAGAAATCAATGTAGCCATCTCTTTGAACTGGTAAACTTATAATTCAATCACTTCTGCCATTAGTTTACGTTACTGTGACATCAATTCTGGTTCTAGTCATTGTAATTCAAACCGACAAGTAATTAATTTTTAATGAGTGCTTTTGCTTATAAAACCTTATAAAATTCAAAAAGAGATCAAAATCAAATTTGATTGGCTATCATTAATCATATTTTAGCTACTTTTCCATCTGTCAAAATCTCTATTATTTCATTGGCTAGCAAGTGTCCATGATGGCATTGAAGAAAAGTCTTCTCTTAACTCTGATTTTACTTCTAGTGACCTATTGAATGTGTGATCTCCTTGTCACTTGATATTATTTCTAACTTTGGTTTGTCACTGAGACTTAGCAACTACCATTGGATCAATATTCAAATCAACAGTTGTCTCCATGTCTCTTAATTATTTAACTTAACTCATCTTCTTACGGAGACATCGCGACTAAGCCTTCACTTAACTTTTCTTCAACCTCAGGTTACATCTAGAGACTTGGCAACTGTTATATCTCTATGTCGCTGAACCAAATCTCTAACTCGTGGTTTATCTAGAGACCTTGCGACAAACACCTTTAATCTCTTTATCTCTTGATTATTTCATTTTTATAATTTCCATCAGGAGACAACACGACTGTCATTGATCTTCTTTTCCTATTTATCTGACGGTTGTCACCAATTCTCTTGATCTTCATATCAAACCCTAATATTTCTTGATACTTAGTGACTCATCAACATGTGTCTTACTTTTTATTTTGTCTCCTGATTGCCAGATATTTTTTGACTTGTCAACTTTATACCGCAACCACGTGACTATCATTGATCTGGCTTTCATCATGTGGTTTTCACTAAGTCTTGTGTCATCTGACTTAACTAACCTTTTATTCAGAGATAAAGGAAAAACAATGAAACCTTAACCTTTTTAGTTAACTCATAACCCCGAGTCACATCCAGAGATAATGTAACTGAGAAAAATCAAAGTTGCCATAAAAAATGACTAACCCTGATCTCATCTAGAGACAATCTGACCACTGTTAGATCACATTTGAGATGAACGGTCTAGACCAAGTCTCTTGATCTTATGAAGCATAGTCCCTTTATTAAGAGACAATGCAAC
Organism: Thuja plicata; assembly: GCA_018584345.1. Classification (NCBI taxonomy): domain Eukaryota; kingdom Viridiplantae; phylum Streptophyta; class Pinopsida; order Cupressales; family Cupressaceae; genus Thuja; species Thuja plicata. The sequence continues at coordinate 176,618 of MU218702.1, read as the reverse complement.
CAATTCTTCTCACAAAGTCTCCAGATCGAATGGAATATTCACTTTTATTTATGAGACTAAGAGACAAACATATAAGTAGATGCAAATAACTCAGACTTAAGTTATGAAAAAGGTAACATAAAAAATAGAAACTCGACTGAGAAATTAGGGCTTCTTTGCATTTTCAAATAGAAATAACCTAAGGGCTTAAGGTTTTTGGCATTTTTGGCTAGGTTAAAGGCTAAAACAATATTTTCAGAGGTATATAAGCATTTTCAGCCATGACTTTTAACATTCGAGCATAGGAGTGACAGGAAACTTCAAAATTTTACAAGGCAGACTCAAAAAATTGGAAATACATCAAACAGTGGCTCTTTCTGAGGATGGCTAAACACATGTTTATGAAAAGAACCAGAGAATCTCTAGTTGCAGACCTCTTCAAAAAATGAAAACAACGTTGACTAACCTACTCTAGAAAAGAAACACACGACTGAAAGGAAACTATGGTACATATAATACATACTTTCTTATGCATGAAAATTTGATTTTCAATTGAAAAAAGGTTTTAGAAATTTCCCATGCACTGGAAACTCGATTTCTTCTCCATCCATATTCTTCAGAAGATCAAAATCCTTACCAAATCTTTGTGAAATTAAAAAAGGTCCAAGTCATAATGACTCAAACTTCTTGTGCTTTCCTTTATCTTCTGCTCTCACATTCCACTAGAGGACCAGGTCATTTGGTTGGAATTTTCTATTTCTAGCCCTTTTTTCAAAAAGATATTTCATCTTTTGTTGTAACTTTATGTTCTCTTTTTGGCTATCCTTTCTTATTTCATCCAACTCTACCAACTGCATCATTCTTTCTTACATATTGTTAGAAAGTTCTAACTATTACTCTTGTATAAACTGGTATACTTGTAGAAAATTATTAATAGACATTCTTGATTTCATACCATATACAGGTTCAAATAGTGATTTTGATGTTGCCTTTTTTACTGTTATCCTATCAGCCCAAAGTGCCAATAACAATTTTTTATGTCATGCTCTCTTATTGTTTTCAAGATTCTTCTTTAAGATCTTCAATATACTTTTGTTACTAGACTTAGCTTGTCCATTTGCTTGAGGATGATATGGGGATGAATATGACATCATTATCCCATATTTCTCACAAAAATATTTTATCTCATCTAACCTAAAACACATGGCATTATCCCTTACTAACTTGGTATTAATGCCAAATCTGGTTAAAATATTGTCCATCAAAAACTCAGTAACCACCTTACTTATTTCATTTTTTTGGGGATAGCTTTAATCCATTTTGTAAAGTAATTTGTGGCTACCAATATCCAACTATGTCCCCCACTAGATTTTTCTAAAAATTCACTTATAAAATCAATTCCCCACATAGTAAAAGGGGCTTTAGCACTCACAAGATTTAGTAACATGGCTCCTGAAAACTTTATCTTATTTGTGAACCTTTTACATGGCTCACATCTCCTAACACATGCATGAGTATCTTTGAATAAACTGGGAAAAAATATCCATCCCTTAGGATCTTGTGGGCAGTAGTCTTGGCAGAAAAATGACCTCCACATACCCTAGCATGCATTTCATTTAATATTTTCTCAGATTGGCTTTGATCTAGACATAGAAATAATACACCATTTCTATCTTTCCAATATAAGTCTCCTTGTACTAAAGTTTATCTCTGAGCCTATAATCTGAGACTTCTATTTTGGTTATCTATCATAGCATTAGGACACTTGGCATTTTTCAAGAAAAATATAATATCAGCATAAAATGGTTGTTTCTCTATACTTGTGATTGTCTGATCATGTATCTCTATATTATTTACTTGTACTAAATCCAAGTTCTCCTCTATCATGAGTTTTTCCAAACCTTGACCTCTTACCAATTTTGTAATATGGATTTCTAAGTTGAATTCTTGACTTCGGTTAATCCACTTACATCTCTTACCGGTCACTTCTGATTGGGTAAGAATGTCTTTTACTGCTGCATGAGGAACATATGCTAGCACCTTAGCACAAAATAAGCATGGCCTAAAATATTTTACAACTTTTACCAGGGCATATGCTTGTTTTTCCATCATCTCATAATTCAGTTCTACAGCTTGAAGGGATTTGCTAAAGAAGGCTATTGGATTTTCAAATCCCTCATCATCCTTTTGTAACAAAACAACAACAATAGTATGAAAAGATGAAAATGAAAATAAAGAAAAGGGCTTGCTATAGTCTGGTGATTTTAAAATAGGTGCCTCTTGTACTACTTTCTTTATTCTCTCAAATGCTATTTGAGCTTCCTCATTCTAGTGAAATTTTGCATCTTTCTTTAGCAACTTAATAATTGGTTTGACAACCTCTGCAAAATTATCTATGAATCTTCTGAAAATTTTTATCTTTCCTAAGAAATATTATACTCCTTTTATATTTTTTGGAGCAGTGACATTTTGGATAGCCTCTATTCTCTTAGGTTCTATCCTAACTCCATCCTTGGAAATTATGTCCTAATGGCTTTCCTTTTATGACTACAAAATGGAATTTTCTAGGGCTTAGTGAAACACCATACTCTAAAGCCTTATTAAAAAATTTCTCTAGATGTTCACAATGATCCCTTGCCTTTTTAGAATATGCAGTCAAATCATCTTGATAAATAACCATGAATAAATCAATAAATCCTTTAAATGTCACATTCATGGCTCTCTGGAAAGTTGCTCCTGCATTTATTAATCCAAAGAGCATTCTGACATAGACATAGATTTCCCATGGAGTAGTAAACACAGCCTTGAATTTCTCTGATTCTTTCACAAGTACATGGTTGTAGCCTAAGAATCCATCCATCATTGATAGCAACTCTCAACCAGTTACCCTATGCAACATTTCTTCCATGTTTGGTAGAGAATAGTTATCCTTTAGGGAAGCAATATTCAAATTTCTAATATCTACACACAGTCTTATGTCACCATTCTTCTTTCTTACTGGTACTAGGTTTGAAACCCAAGTTGAGTGTCTGATCTAGGCTGAATGATTCCAGCATCTTTTAACTTCACCAACTCTTGTTGCATCTTAGGAGCCAACATAGGATTAAAAGGTCTCTATTTTTGTCTAAATGGTTTCATATCTTCTTTGAGTGGGATTTCATGTTGGAAAAGATCCTCTGTATAAGTCTTAAGATCTTCATATGACCAAGAAAAAACATGCTTATGTTTTCTTAGTAGTTTTATCAGGTTGGTTCTAACATGAGAGTCTAATTATTTTCCAATGTAAACTATTTTAGGAGTGGTCTGTGAACCCAAATTTATCTCCTCTATATCCTCAATTTTAGCATTGCTTATCCTCATTGTATGTTCATTCTGATCAATAAAAAATCCTTCAAGTTTGACCAATCCTTTAGGAATCTAGTTGGAACTGAGTTGGACAACCTCATCCCCTAGTACACAATCCTTACCATCAATGACCTCAAGTAGATTATTGCAATCTATACACTGGTCCTCATAATGGTCAAGGCACTGAAGAAATCTAAATATATCTTGGTCATCCTCAAAAACTTTCCAGTTGTAAATGTTGTCTGGGACAACTAGTCTTCTTTTAAATTCCACAATTGATACCTCATTTAAGGTCATGTCATCAATTTTCAAGGCCACATTGGCCAAGAAATCTGCGATTATTTTTCTCAACCTTTCTATCCAATTTATATTAAAGGCATCAAAGAATTCTATTTGATCCCAAATAACATGTCTATACATTTTCAATCTATCATTCTTTACAACATATTGGACCTTACCTGGGCTACTACTAATTCTAAGTCACCATAGACTTTTAAACATTTTATAACATGTTTAGTAGAAATTTCTAGACCTAGAAACAAAGCTTCATATTCTTTTGTATTATTTGTACATTGAAAAGATAGTAGAAAAGTATATTTGAATGTGGTACCTGATGGAGATATAAGTAGAACTCCAGCTCCTAATCCTTCTTTTGAACAGGCTCCATCAAAGTACATTTTCCACAAACCATCACTTTATATAGATAACTCCTTAACCAAAGGATCAACATTTTCACACTGGTGAGTACTCCTTTTGATTCTGAAATTTTCTGTGTCAATGTCAAAACAATAATTAATATTTGTGTCCTCAATAAATTCTATCATGTGAGGTGTTCTTCCCTCTCTAGATATCTTTACATTATTTCCATCTATATTGAAAGTGGCATAGGATAGGTCACACTGTATACTGCCACCCATTGAAGCACTCCATTTTCTAGATAAGAACATGCCATAATGTGGTGGTATGTCAACCACCAGTACACTCATAGTTAACACTGTATCTGGACACGTGGCTAATTTGTAGGGTAGGGATTCAATAGTTCCAACAATAGGGATTTCTCTTGAGTCCATTACTTGAAACCTCCTATGAGGAGTATCTACTTGTAAACCCATGGATCTCATAATTTCTGTAGGCATTACTATATTTGATGCTCCTGAATCTATCATACAATTTTTAACCATCTTTCCATTTATAACCAATGTCAAGAAAAAGGGGTCAACAACCCCAGAAAAAGTGTTTGTGTTTAAGTAAATCTGAGGGATCTCAGAGATCATCCCCTCAGGCTCTTTTCCCTTGTTGTTAAGTTTCTTTTCAATATGCTCTATTTTCTGAGGTTTATCAGTGATACATTATTCAATACTGACAGAACTTTATCTTTGTGTTCTTTTATTCTCATCATCTCAAGGAATGGGACTTTTACAATCATCTGAGATAAGAAATGTCCCATATCTAATGGAGTATAATTTATATCAGTAGTTTAAGGATTTTCTACAATAATATTATTCTCTTCTTCCTGAATATGCACAGCAGGTTCTTCCCTCCTAGATTTCTTATTTTCCATTTTAGGGGAAGAAGAACCTGCTTCTCACTCTTTATCCTTTTCTACATGTACATATTTTTTCTCATTATCTTTTTTTATGATTTTGACCTTAGGTATATTTACACTTTCCCCAGGTCCATCTTTTTTATGTACATATTTGGCATCTATTTTTTTTTCTTTTATAAAGATGTCTGATGGTTGACTACCAACATTACCCACCACTCTATTTCTCAGGTGATAATTGTTTCTAGCTTTGTTTACCAAATCAACAGTGATTCTGGATTTTTCCTCATCAGAGGCTTTTCTCACTTCTCGGGATTCCTAACTATTTTGGGCATAACATCTTATGTGTTCATCCCTTTCTTCTTCTTCGCTATCTAACAAGACTTGTTGTTGATGAACTTCAACTCTTCCTTGCGAACCATATATGTCATGATTTTCAATTTATTCATCATAATCCATATCATGAAAAGAATATGCATTATCCATATTATAATCACATGTATCATCTTCATCCTTGTCTTGTTCTTCATTTGATTTTAAATCTAAAGAAATAATGCAAAATTCAGAATTGTGTGGTGCCTCACAGGCCTCACACCAGAAGTCATCATTGCACATATGAATAGCATTTTTATGTAAAGGGTCAGGGGTCCTATTCTTAGTTTTATCTTTCCTAGGTGGATAAATAGGCTTACCATCCTTAAATTGGGTACTATAGGGGTAGTTTTGTATCCTATTTTGTGGATTGTAATTGTTATTGTAGGATGGCTTATTATTTTGTGGAGCCTTGTACTCCCTATAGTCAGGTTCTTTTTTACCACTCCTATTAAATTGTGGATCTTCTCTTTTACCCAACTTCACTGATATCCTTCTATTCATTTCTATGTTCAAAGCTATTTTATAGGCTTCTGTTAAAGTTATAGGATTTTTATCCCTTAGTGCATAGCCCATTTTTAAATCAAAGGCATTAAGATAGGTAGCAAGACATACCTTTTGGTCCAGCTTCATCTTTTGGAACAGCTTATGCATAGCTCGCTGAAATCTTGTATTGAACTTTGTTACTTCTTCATTTGAGTTCTTCCTTATGTTGTTAAATTCATTAAAAAAAAACCCTTCATTAGTCTTGTCACCATATTTATCCTTGAATAGATTAATTAGTTCATCCATTGTTCCTATAGAACCATGAGATAAGCTCCTAAACCATTCCCTAGCATCTTCTACTAGAGATTGTACAAATAATTTCATAAGAACATCTTCATGATTGATATCTAAATCATCTATAACATCAAAGAATTCTCTCAAATGTTCTTCACAGGTGACAACATTATTACCTAAAAATTTTGGGATCTTTTCTCCCATATCTTCTGGTATTACATTAGGATAACCTGGAATTCCAAAGAAAGAAAATTTCTTTTACCTTTCTGCAGGAAGAGGTCTCCTTTGAAATTTGTCATTCTCCTTGGGAGAAAGGAATTTTCTATAGTCTTTGAAAGAAGAAGCCTTATTTTTTGATGTTGTAGCATTTTCTGTATCAGCAAAAGAAATTGTAGTTGACTACAAGAAGTAAATTTTTCTTTTCATTTCAATGGTAGCAACTTGTGCTTCATCTTTTTCAAACATCTGAGCCATAGTTTATTTTTCTTTTCTAATTTTTTCAAGGTCAATGTCTAACTTGGACATTTTCTCTATCAGGTTCTTTTGAGTTTTAGGTTCCCCAACTTATGTTTCTGCAACTTTACTCTTTCCTTTATCTTTGAATTCTTGAGGACCTAAACTTCTGTGGGTGCTGGGAATCTCCTTGTCTCTATGAGAACTTTCAACATTCTTGGTAGATTGATGTCTCAGGGATATTTTCCTATATTTATCAACTTCTTTTTGCTCATGATTTTTTCTTTTTATGTTCTTTTCCCCTTTTCATCTATTGAATAAGGGCTAGATATTTCATGGGGATTCTTTCTTCCTCTGCAAGCTCATCAGAAGGAACCTCCAATTCTAAAATAATTGTATTTGTTCCTTCTCTTTTACTAGAAGTTCTTGTGACTGTATAGGTGTCTAGTCCAAGGCTTGGGGCTTCTAAATATTCTGAGGCACTCTCTTCTTGACTAGACTGATTATTTTTTTTCCTTCTAGTGCTATTCTCTTCACTTATTGGAGAAGAATCATTGATGCTTGCTTTATTTTTCTTCTGTCTCCAAGACATCCTAGTTTTTGAAGTAGTGGGAATCCCACTATCCAACTCAACTTCTGGATTGTTTCTCATTCTAGACCTAGTCTTCATATTTGAAAATATATGTACTTAACTTTTCCAATGATCACAGAGATTTCATCTTTTAGATTCGCCACCCACATTTGGGAAATACTAAATATTACTACAATGAATTAGGAAACCTTAACTATAAATTTGATTTATTTTTTGAAACTAGAGATTCTGAATACTTCAATCAAGATCTTATAATATCTATCCCCAGCGGAGTCGCTAGTTTGTTAGCCCTTTTTTCTTGTAGCACAACCTTAATGTGACAATATACATGTATACTTGAATGCAAAGTCCTATTTCATGCAAGAGAAAGGCTAATTGATGAGGGTATTAGATAACATCTAGGGAAACTATTACCTCCTCCTTCTTTTTTGAGATCCACTGACTCAGGCAGGTATTACCTATGGATGATTACTGAATGACAGTATCTTTTAAGTGGAATATATTCTTACTAAAATTCTGAAATTACTTTTAATGGATCAACAAGTAAATGACTATGCAAATGACTATGAACATCCTGATACAGAGCTTAATGAGCCATACTAGTATTTTGACAACATAAATTAGTAAGGTAATAAGGATTCTCATCCTTCTTCTTTTTTTTAGTGCTTATGAACCTCAGGAAGGATAACCTATTTTGATTCTCTCTTAAAAGAATCAGTAAACGGAATTGCATTCCTTAAACACAATTACTTGAATGAAATGTATATTTCAAGTGTGAATGATTTGATAAATTAAAATACTAGTTGGATAATGAATAATTACTTAGCCAACTATAAAACAGTGTCTTATCCTTGGGCTATGAGTCAATACCTAGTATAGCTCCACAATAAGGTAATAAATACAATACTTGCAACAAAGATAAAATGCCTTATATATTATGCTCTCTCTACAAATATATCATCAAATCCTTAAAATAATTCTAAGCTCTCTAGGGTCACTTGAAATAATTAATCCTTTCTTTAAGGAGCTTATAAATGACTGCACAACCACCTTGTGATTAGTATGTCTAGGTGCCTTACAAGTAAACATACAAGAACTATAACAATAATGAAAAGAGACAATCCAAGATGCAGAAAAGAGATTCCAAAATATTTGTATTAATGTCTTAAAGCTTCAAATACATATAGATAGAAAAATAGTACAAAGGCTCAAAAAAAATTTAGTAGTCTACCTTGTAATATATTTCATTAATTTTCAACTCCAACCCCTTACAAAATGATACAAGAGCACTATATATAGGCCTAAACCATCTTGGAATCCTTAAGGTAAGGATTCTACAAGCTTCGGATGGTTTAGAGGACCTAACCCTAAAAACTAGAAAAGACAAAAGACAGGAAAACACCAAGCAATGGGAGGACAAAACTGAAGAATAAGATCTGATTTGTCTTTGTCTTCTTGTGGATGTCGGCAACTTTGTTTGTATATGTTTAGGATAGCATATAATTTTGTAATGAGATCTAGTGACCACCAATTCAAGCTAACTTACACTAGTTTTTAATATTTCTAACCTTCCTGTGCTCAGAGAATAGGTGCCAAGTGTCATCCTATTCTTCATCCATGATGTCTAAGTCAACTATTACAGGATTCTTCTTCTTGGGCTTTATCATGATGTACCATGCTGTAACATATTCCTCCTTTGGCCACTCAAAGATTTGTATACTTTCCAACTAGGCCTTCTATCTTTCCCATCTAGCATCAGATATGCTTTTGACATTTATGATGAATTTATTACAATCAGTCTCTTCTTTTATTGCTTCATCCAGAATCTTATTAAATATTTCCATGTCCAGCTTGATGACATGTAACTGATTAAATTTTTTATAATGTTAAGTTGAAGATAATACAAGGCATTAAATTAGTTAATGATTTGCATTGTCATTGATGTCAACTTGATATCATTTGTACAGTCATATACATAAAGCCAAAGACTTCAGAGAAGAAAAGGAACCAAGGTTATGCTTTCAGCAATACATAAAATTCATGTATTCACTAAGTGACAAAAAACACTGACAAAGTGCACACTATCGGTAAAAGCAAAGAAGAACAGTCACAGTGTTACCTAATGATAGGAAGCATAGTGTTTCACAAAAAAGAAAAACCACAGAATGCCTGAAGAGAAAAGAAAAGAGTAACCCGACGGAAGAAAATACAGTGTTTCTCAACGGACAGAGATCATGAAGCTAACTGGAGCCTCGCCAATGGAACTGTTAGTTGTCACTGACAACTAACTGCAAAGGTGACCGATGGAACAGAGAGTTCAAAAAATGACAAAATATTTAGCTGGCAGAGCTAAATAAGGACTTAACTAGTTGTCTACTTTGTTTTATTTGACCAGAGATAAGTGATTGATTTAAAGCTGATTTTTACAGTTGGCAAGAAGATATCTACGAGACAAATCAGGAGTTATGCTTTAAATCTAATTGGTTGGATTGTTTTTCATGCCAAGAATCAAGAATCAAGAAATAATGAATATCATGTCTATATAAGAGACAAGATTAATTCATTTAAAAAAGGGGATTGAGGGGAGTGAATATAAAGAGGATGTTGAAGATAAATTGATGAAGAATTACTTCATGCAGTATTGATCAAACAAGCTAAAGGGGAGCTATGGAATTTTGCAGACAACCGATGAATAGTGAGCACAACATCACAGAGAAGAAAATATGGAGCACAAGGATTGAATTGACATATTGGTCAGAGAGGTAATGTACTTAAATAGATTTGAAAATATGCAATATGAATAGGTCATAATGTTTTAGTTTAGCCATTGAAGCATCAAGTCTCTTAACCGAGCAGGACTTAACAGTCTTATATATATTGAGGTACATCCCAAGGAGTGCCAAAAAGGTTGATTCATGATAGTAGCATTAGATATGCCCGATGCCTATTGACAGTCTAAGAGAGAGGCTGATTCAAGGATGGTAGCATTAGATGCCCAATACTAAGTGACAACCTCTATGTATAAAATCCTCTAACAAGGTCAAACCTAATAGTGTGTTTGTAACCTTTAATAGGGTTAGCTCTTAATAGGGCTCACTTTAAAAGAGTGAAAATTTGTGGTACCGGTACCAGTGGTTTTTCCCTTAATAGGGTTTCCACATTAAAATCCATGTGTTATGTGTGTATGATTCATTTCCTTACTATTTTTTATCTTACATAATTCATTCTAGATATATCTGTATACTCTGCTTAGTTACTAAGTTTTGGTAAATAGTTATACTGCTTATCGGTAATCAAGAAAGAATAAGGATTGACAGAGAAAACTGACAGACAGTTAATCATTATTAGTATTTCATGGTATGCATCTTGTAGGGACATAATAATCTGAGTTTTATTTATTAGTGATTAAAGTTTGAAGGATAAAATTTGAGGCCACTGATTCACCCCCCCTCTCAGTTATTACTAACAATTGGTATCAGAGCTTGTGTGCTTAGAAGGAAGGCTTAAAGACCTAAGCCAAAGATCAAAAGATGAATAGACAAGATGTGCCCAAGTTGAACAAAGATAATTTTTTTTCATGGCAGAGTAGGATAAGACTCCACTTATCGGGTATTGGTAATGATGTTACTCAATTCCTTGAAACTGAATATGTGTTGCCCACAAGAGCACCAATAGTTGAACAAATGAGAGAGAGACACGAACACAATGGCATGCTTATAGAGCTTTCTTCCTCACTCTCTGATGCTAAATTTGAAGATGTCAAAGAATGCAAAACTGCAAAGAAAATGTGGGACAAATTGAAACTTGTACATGGTGGTGACAAAAATGTTTTGAGAGCCAAGGAAAAAAGCCTTAGAGGAAAGTTTGATAATCTCAAAATGAAAGAAGGTGAAAACATCACTCAGTACAGCACAAGAATCAAGGAGGTAGTCAATGTTATCCAAGGAGTTGGAGGTGTACTAGAAGAAGATACAGTGATAAGTAAAATTCTAAGAACCTTACTGCCTACTTATGTTATTAGAGTATCTGCCATTCAAGAAATGAGAGTAGTAACAAATAGCAATGTTACTCTAGATAGTTTAATTGGAAGACTGATTTCATTTTAGATTAATAACTTTGATAATAGTGTCTTACCAAACATAGAGTCTGCATTTAAAACTTCTATGAAAATAAGTAAATCAAGTCACAAAAACACTATGAGAAAAGATAGTGACAGTGAAAATGAAGAAGATTATCTTGATGAAATTGAAGCACTTATGGCCAGAAGAATGCAGAGAGGCAAAGGTAAATACAAAGGTAAATTACCACTTGTTTGTTTTAATTGCAAAGAGATTGGACACTTTGCTACAAGATGTACTAATAGAAGAAAATATGACAGAAGTAATGACAGATCATATGAAAATAAGTCTGACAGAGGTGATTACAGAAGCTACTAACAATCAGAAAGAAGAGATACCCAAGACTATAAGGACAAATGAAAGAAGGTCAGTTACCTAGAAAAATGCAAGGATGATGATACTGACACTGAATCTGATGAATACATTGAGATGGTGTTTGTGTTTGTAAAAGATGATTCAGATGATGATGAAGAAAGGTATGTAGAAATAGCTCTCATATCTAAAATTAGCAAAAAATATGTTTGGATCATAGATAGTGGTTGCAATCACCATATGACTGGTGATAAGAAAAAGTTTGAGACTTTTGAATACTATAAATGTGGTTCAGTAAGAATGGGTAATGACACACCTTGTCTAGTTGAAGGTAGAGGAACAATAATGTTGAATAACCAGATAAAGTGTGAGAATGCTTATTGGGTAAATGGATTGAATTATAATCTATTGAGTGTTTCTCAGTTGAATAATTTAGGTCACAAAGTTACATTTGAAAATAATAAGTCAAAGATCTTCAATAAATCTAGAAATTTGATTGGTACCGGTGAGAAGAAAAAATGTAACTTATTCTATCTGAATGATACTGACTCCACTTGTTTGATTGCTAAAAATGAAGACATATGGTTATGGCACAAAAGTCTGTGTCATGTGAACTTTGACAACATGATAAAGATTAGCAAAAAGAGAAATGTCAGAGGCTTACCGATGATGACCAAGCCCGACAATATCATGTGTAAGAATTGTCAAAAAGGAAAAATGTCAAACTCTAGTTTCAAAAGCAAAACCCATATATTTGATGCAATTATAGAATTAGTCCATACTAATTTATGTGGACCTACGAGGACAAAGATTTATTATGGAGATATATATTTTATTCTCTTTGTTGATGATTACTCTGGAATGATGACAATTATGTTTCTAAAAGATAAATCAGAAGCATTTAAGATGTTTAAATGTTATAAGGCTATGGTAGAGAAACAAAGTGGTAAGGATCTGAAATGTTTGAGATCAGATAGAGGACAAGAATTTATATCAGATGAATTCACTAACTTTTGTAATGAGCATGGAATCAAAAGACAGGTCTCTGCACCAAGGACACCACATCAGAATGGAATTGCTGAAAGAAGGAACATATCCATAGTTGACTGTGCAAGGACACTGATGATAGAGAAAGACATCACCCAAATCTTCTGGAGGGAAGCTTTTAGTACTATTGTTTACATATTAAATAGAGTACAATTGAAGAAAGACACCAAAAAGACACCTTATGACCTATGGTATGGATACACACCCAATGTAAGTTATTTCAAAATTTTTGGCAGTTAATGTTATATCTTAAAAGATGATAGAAATGGAAAACTTGACTCCAAGAGTGATGAAGGAATTTTTATAGGGCATTCTACCAAGAGAAAGGCTTATAAATGTCTAAACAAAGCCTCTAACAAAATTATTAAAAGTGCAAATGTAAAGATAGATGAATTTGCATAGAAGAATGAACAGGAAAGCACTAAATAACCAGAGGACTACAATAAGTTCACTTACAATGAGGAACCTGAAACCCTACCCTACCAAAAATATAGAGCTCCCGAGCAACAGTGCTTAAACTCAAAACAAAAAAATGTTGCAACCGACAGTTAGGCTACAAATATCGACGGTCAGGACAATGATCAAAATAATGTGCAAGGTGATGAAGAACATAATGAAGGAAAAAATGATGATCAAGCTGATAGAAAAAGAGTTGTACCTATACTTGCAATATATGTAAGAAAGAACCATCCAGAGATCCAAATCATAGGAGATAAGAAAGCTAGTACAAGAACAAGAAGTAAGTCTCTGAACTCAAGCTATCTAATTTGTGAGTTTGAGCCAAAATCTGTCAATGCTGCACTTGATAATGAAGAATGGATAAGTGCTATGAATGATGAGATTGAGCAGATTGAGAAAAACAAAATATGGTCACTTGTGCCAAGACCAGATGACAAGAATGTCATCGGTACAAAATGGATATTCAAGAATAAGCTGAATGAGAATGGAGAAGTCACAAGGAATAAAGAAAGACTAGTATGCAAGGCATATGCACAAGAAGAAGGAATTGACTGTGGAGAGACCTTTGCACCCATTTCTAGGATAGAAGTAGTAAGAATATTACTTGCTTATGCTGCATACAAAAGATTCAAGGTATATCAAATGGATGTCAACTCTGCATTCCTGAATGGAATACTTGAAGAAGAGGTATACATTGAACAACCAGAAGGGTTTGTTGATCCAGACAAGAGGGATATGGTATGTAGACTTCAAAAAGCCTTGTATGGATTAAAAAAAGTACCCCAAACCTGGTATGAAAGACTTCATTCCTATCTAATAAGTATTGGATTTGTAAGGACTAGTGAAAATAGTAATCTTTATTTAAAGGAAGATATCGATGCTATCACTTTGATTGCTGAAATATTTGTTGATGGCATCATATTTGGAGGCAATGATATGCTATGCAAATCATTTGCTAATGAGATGAGAAAAGAGTTTGAGATGTCTTTTTTTGGAGAGATCAAATTCTTTCTTGGTCTACAAATCATGCAAAAATGTGAAGGTATTTTCATTACACAGTCTAAATACATTAAAGAGGTCCTGAAAATATTCAAGATGGAAGAATCCAAACCAGTTGGAACACTGATGGCTACTGGGTGTAAGTTGAAAAAGGAGGACAAGACAACAGAGGTAAATCAGACTTTATAAAAATCAATGATAGGCAAACTTATGTATGTAGTACATACTAGACCAGATATTTCACATGCAGTAGGAATAGTTGCTAGATTTTCTGTTAATCCCAGGGAATCACATATGACTGTTGTGAAAAGAATTCTAAGATATCTGAAGAATACCGAGGAATATGGCTTATGGTATAGAAGTGAAGGCAAATTTGAACTTAAGGTGTTTATCGACGTTGATTGTGCTAGAAATATTGATGACTGGAAGAGCACAACTCGAGGAGCATTATTTATGGGTGATAGACCTGTCACATGGATAAGAAAGAAACAAGGATGCATCTCACAATTTACTTCAGAAGTAGAGTATGTTGTTGCTACTACAAATTGCTCAAATATTGCATGGATCAAACAGTTACTAGAAGGTATGCATATGAAGATCCTAGGACCAGTAATTATTTATTGTGATAATACAAGTGAAATTAAAATTTCCAAAAATCCAGTCATGCATGCTAAAACAAAGCATATTGCAATCAAGTATCATTATTTAAGAGAACAAGTTCAGAAAAAAGAGGTGATACTTGAGTATGTGCAATCAAAAGAACAATTGGCTGATATATTCACCAAGTTACTATGCAAGGATGCATTTGAGTACTTAAGAAAGAGACTAGGGGTCAAACCCTTGTCTACTAGTCAGTAAGATGACTAGAAGGCTGCATCAACCTACATATTATCAGAATATCAGGAATGTTTATGTAGGCAAAGAGATAAGCTTCAAAGAGACATCTATATACATATAGGTATATATCAACAACAAGCACAAGAGAATATTGTTGTATTGCTGATGGAGAAGGGAAATTCAAAGAATATATTATGGATGGAGACAAAAGATTGCTTGACATTAATGTCAGATATCAATAAAATACTTGTTTGGAATTGTTGTCAAAGGGAGAGAAATTATCCATATTATCAGATCTTTATCTTTCTAGAAAGGGAAAGAGATTATCCATTATCACATAAACTCCAACAGGGACAGATTATATCCTTAGGGAGAGAAATTGTATGGAAAGACTTTGCAAAGGGAGAGTTGCAGAAAAGAGGAAAAGACATCAAAAGAGAAAGAATAGTCAAGGGAGATAAATTGAAACAAGGAGGGAACTCAACACATAAAAATACAAGAGCTACAAGAATCAAATCTATGCTAAAATAGAGCTTATCGATGGTTAGACCTTTATCGGTTATCAAAATAAAAATATTGGTAGTTTGATAAATCTCAACTATTGTATTTCATATTGTATTAGAAATAGTATAGTGTGATAATATAGTATGTTGCCATCAATGCCAAAGGGAGAGATTGATGACATGTAACTGATTAAATGTTTGATAATGTTAAGTTGAAGATAATGCAAGGCATTAAATCAGTTAATGATTTGTATTATCATTGATGTCAACTTGATATCATCTGTACGGTCATATACATAAAGCCAAAGACTTCAGAGAACCAAAGGAACCAAGGTTATGCTTTCAGCAATACATAAAAGTCATGTATTCACTAAGTGACAAACAACACCAATGGAGTGCACACCATCGGTAAAAGAAAAGAAGAACAATCACAATGTTACCCGATGATAGGAATCATAGTGTTTCTCGACAAAGAAAAACCATAGAATGCCCGATCAGCAAAGAAAAGAGTAACCCGAAGAAAGAAAATACAGTTTTGCCTAATGGACGGAGATCACGAAGCTAACTGGAGTCTCGCCAATGGAACTGTCAATTGTTACCAACAACTAACTACAAAGGTGACCGGCGGAACATAGAGTTTAGAAAATGACAAAATATCTAGCTTGCAGAGCTAAATAAGGACTTAATTGGTTGTCTACTTTGTTTTATTCAACCAGAGATAAGTGATTGATTTAAAGCTTATTTGTACAGTTGGCAAGAATATATCTACGAGACAAATTAGGAGTTATGCTTTAAATCTAATTGGCTAGATTATTTTTCATGCCAAGAATCAAGAATCAAGAAACAGTGAATATCATGTCTATATAAGAGACAAGCTTAATTTATTTAAAAGGGGGATTGAGGGGAGTGAATAGAAAGAGGATGCTTAAGAGAAATTGATGAAGAAATACTTCATGTTGTACTGATCAAACAAGATAAAGGAGAGCTATGGAATTCTATAGACAACCGATGAATAATGAGAACAACATCACAGAGAAAAAAATATGGAGCACAAGGATTGAATTGACATATTGGTCAGAGAGGTAATGTACTTAAATAGATATGAAAATCTGCAATATTAAGTTGCAATATGAATAGGTCATAATGTTTTAGTTTAACCATTGAAGCATCAAGTCTCTTAATCGAGCAGGACTTAACAGTCTTCTATATATTGAGGTACATCCCAAGGAGTGCCAAAAAGATTGATTCATGATAGTAGCATTGGATATGCTCGATGCCTATTGATAGTCTAAGAGAGAGGCTGATTCAAGGATGGCAGAATTAGATGCCTGATACTAAGTGACAACCTCTATGTATAAAATCCTCTAACAAGGTCACACCTAACAGTGTGTTTGTAACCTTTAACAGGGTTGGCTCTTAATAGGGCTCACTTCAGAAGAGTGAAAATTTGGGGTGCCGGTCACAGTGGTTTTTCCCTTAACAGGGTTTCCAGATTAAAATCCATGTGTTATGTGTGTATGATTCATTTCCTTACTATTTTTTATCTTACATAATTCATTCTGGATATATCGGTATACTCTTCTTATTTACTGAGTTTTGGTAAATAGTTATACTGCTTATCGGTAATCAAGAAAGAATAACGATTGATAGAGAAAATTGACAGACAGTTAATCATTATTCGTATTTCATGGCATGCATCTTGTAGGGATATAATAATCTAAGGTTTATTGATTAACTTAAAGTTTGAAGGATTAAAATTTGAGGCCATTGGTTCACCCTCCCCCCCCTCTGAGTTATTACTAACATAGCTCTCCTTGGTCAGATATATAAATATCTTTATTGGGTAACACATTGTCAAACTCTGAGCCCCATAGCTCTAATGGCTTGATCTGATTGTCCTCAGTGCTAATGGGAGGTACAAACCTGTTGTAACTTACCCTAAACATAATTAGCCTTGCCTCTATTTAATTTTATTTTCCCTTAAAAAATTTCAAAGTGCGTCCAATTTGTTCAATTTTAGTGCCAACAAGAGTCACTATCTCTGGAAAGCTGACCTCAGTGGTTGAACAGATGCCAACCTCTCAAAGAGTGTTGTCCTACCAGACGAGGTTGAATAGTAGGGATTCAAAATTGAGATAAAACTATTCACCTCTACTTGAAGGACTGGAAACTTTTCATAGGCTCCATACACCACATCAATATTATCCTTAATAATATCTATTCTATGATGCAAAATTGATGTCAATGCACCCAAAACTACACTGTTGTGCTCTCTGATTTTGTGCTCTATTTCTGCAACTATCTCCCCTATTTTCTCTGTTTGGATTTCAACATCCATTACCTCTTTTGGATCAGTAGGGGCAGCCTCTAGCATATCAAGTAGCTATTGTGTAAGTTCTTCTATGAGATTTTATTGTTCTTTGATCTTTATCAGCCCTAACTCTCCATCCTTAATAATGTCACTAGTGAGCTTCTTCAACTTTGTAGACATTTGCATTGCTTTGGCCTTATTGAGTTGGGAAAAGTGTGTTAGCACCTAGGAGATCTCCAAATCTCCTATATTCTAGACTGACCAGATTATTTTTTTACCCTCCATCTTCTCTTGGATGTTCAAAAGGGCTGGATTTTGATCTTTTGGATCCAAGCTCCACATTGCTAATGCCTGGGACTTGGGGTTATCTCCAAATCCTCTAATCATGTCCCCAACCTATTTCTCTGATGATAGTTTCAAATTAGGTTGTTTTCTAATCTGATCAATGATAAAGGTTGAGGATAAATCCCAACCTTCCACTAGGCTTGACTAGTTTCCTTGCCTTCTCTGGTGTAATTTGCTCTGATTTGGGATCATAGTCCTGTAGTGTTTGTAGATCCTCTTGGGTCACTAGATCGCCCCCGGTCAACTGTAATTGTGCACTTACTTGCTGTTGCTTGTTCCAGATGAGGAAATCCTTGAATTCCTTAGTTTTGATGAAATTATCATCTTTAAGGAATTGATCTTGGTATATCAACCTCTCATTTATACAAGTTCTAAGAGGTAGCTCTTCCTCCTCTTCTACATGCTTTTACAATTTCTTTCCTTCCCTGATTTGTTTTCTCAAATGGTGATCATAAGGCCTATTTCTACTTATGAGGGTAGCAATTCTATATTTCTTCTTCTCCTTCTAAGAAGGTTCCCCTATTTTAACCCTTTGTCTTTTAGGTGGGGACTCATTTGTAACTTCTTTCTCTGGGACCTCTGTTAGGTCAATTATATCTTCACCCTCAGTTGCTTTCTCTTCAACAAATGCTTGGTTGTTTGGAGGGGAGCTAGGTACTGAGTATTCTTCATCACTATCATTATCATACTATAATGATGAGTTCCCCTTATGGCCTTTCTCTGGAACTACTAGTGCATCCTCTAACTGATTACACAAGAGAGTGTGAGAGTTTATCATAGCATTTAGCCTCTTTAAATAAGGCATGTCTAGTAAGAAACCCCCAAAAGTAATGTCCTTTCTCTTCACTTGTCTCTATAAATCCATAATTTCATTGAACTTCACAGCTCTCTTATCACCTCCTCATCCTCCAAAATGTTTCTTATCAAGTCCTCTTCCGTGCATTCTTCATGGTTTTTGGTGTAGGAGGTGGTAGGTGTCAATAAATTCTTTGCACTTAGGTGTCAAATCCTCTTCTCATTACTATTGTTAAAGAAGTAATTAAATAATGAATAACCAGATGAGTCTGGGGTTTTTGCATCCCTAATGTATGATAGATCATCAATTAAAACATCGACACTAACCTTTTTGTTCTAGCTTGAGCCTGGCAGCAATGTGAGAAATTCATCTGAGTAATTTATCTTTCATTTTGATTCATCCTTGACATCATCACTTCTCTTACTAGTGGACGCAAAACTCAGTGCTTGACTCATTTTCCCTTCTATGTTGTTCACACCCCTTTTTCACCGATATTGAAAAAAATCTTCTGCAAACCCTTCACCAACTATGAATTCCTCTATAAATTCAAAATTCCAAGCACTAAAAACACCACCATTTACACTTTTCTCTGAATTCTTAGACCAGAAAATCACTTCTTTGAACACTTACTGCTGAAGAATTCTGCTCTTCTCAAAAAATACTAAACTCTTTATAAAAACTCTTTGCTCTAAGAATTTGGAAGCTGGTAAGAATGAAATGACAACAAATATGGTTGTATATAACTAATAAATCAATGCATCTATCTCTTTAAACTGGTAAACTTACAATTCAATCACTTCTGCCATTAGTTTATGCACTATGACATCAATTTTGGTTCTAGCCATGGCAATTGAAACTAACAAGTAATCAATTTTTAATGAGTGCTTTCGCTTATAAAACCTTATAAATTCAAAAATAGATCAAACTCAAATCTGATTGGTTGTCATTAATCATATTTCAGCTACTTTTCCATCTATCAAAATCTCTGTTATTTCATTGGCTAGCAAGTGTCCATGATGGCATCAAAGAAAAGTCTTCTTTTAACTCTGATTTTACTTCTGGCAACCTAGCGATTGTGTGATCTCCTTGTTGCTTGATATTCTTTCTAACTGTGGTTTGTCACCGTGACTTTGTGACTGTCAGTTGATCAATATTCAAATCAACAGTTGTCTCCATGTCACTTAATCTTTTAACTTAACTCATCTTCTTACGGAGACATCGCGACTAAGCCTTCACTTAAATTTTCTTCTACCTCAGGTTACATCCGGAGACTTAGCGACTTTTATATCTCTATGTCGCTAAACCAAATCTCTAACTCATGGTTTATCTAGAGACCTTGTGATAAACACCTTTAGTCTCTTTATCACTTGATTATTTCATTTTTATAATTTCCATCAGGAGACAACGCGACTGCCATTGATCTTCTTTTCCTATGCATCTGACAGTTTTTTCCAAGTCTCTTGATCTTTGTATCAAACCCTAATCTTTCTCAAGACTTAGTGACTGATGAAAACATGTCTTACTTTATCTTTTGTCTCCTGATTGCCAGATATTGTTTGACTTTTCAACTTTATACCACGACCATGTGACTACCATTGATCTAGCTTTCATCATGTGGTTGTCGCTAAGTCTCGTTTCATCTGACTTAACTCACATTTTATTTAGAGATAAAGTGACAAAAGTGAAACCTTAACCTTTCAACTTAACTCATAACCCTGGGTCACATCCAGAGATAACGTGACTGAGTAAAATTGAAGTCACCATAAAAAATCACTAACCCTGATCTCATCTAGAAACAATCCAACCACCGTTAGATCACATCTGAGATGAACGGTCTGCACCAAGTCTCTTGATCTTATGAAGCATATTCCCTTTATTAAGAAACAACGTGACAAATGATTTTTTCCAAGTCTCCATATCGAATGGAATATTCTCTTTTCTTCATGAGACTAAGTGAAAAACATATAAGCACATGCAAATAACTCAAACTTAAGTTATAAAAAAGGTAACATAAAAAATAGAAATTCAGCTGAGAAATTAGGGCTTCTTTGCATTTTCAAATAGAAATAACCTAAGGGCTTAGGGTTTTTGGAATTTTTGGCTAGGTTGAAGGCTAAAAAAATATTTGCAGAGGTATATAAGCATTTTCAGCCATGACTTTTAATGTTCGATCATAGGAGTGACAAGAAACTTCAAAATTTTACAGGGCAGACTCAAAAAACATGAAATACATCCAACACCACCTTTAGGACTTACTATCTAAAATATAAGTAAATATTAAATTTACAATCCAATAAATTGTCTGATAGAAACTGTCTTTGCTTGATCAAGTCCCATTAAGTCTCTTAATCATGTCCTCTACTCTACATCTAGAAGACTTCACACAAACAAGCCCGCAACTTCCACACTTCGATGTTCCCACACTCTCCACAAAAGAAAACAACTTTCTTTTATACAAATTTACAATAAGTAATTAGGTTGGCCAATTAAACCTTCCCTAATGCAAAAATAACTACTTAGCCCCTTTCTAAGATATACGCGGTACATATAATAAATAAAAATCAATTATAAATCATCAAATATAATCCAAGATCCACAATCCATAATACACGCTCCATCTCTGAAGTCAGCCCCAAATAGGTATTCTCTAAAACACATGCCACAACTGACATCACCAAGAGTCCTCCAACCCAAGAATCGTAACACACATTCCTCAACATGTATTTTTCCATTCCCCAATCTTTCATAACATGAATCCATATTGCACGCAATTTATTCTCAAAACTCAAAGACTAACTTTGTCATAGTTCATTGTTACTGTCCAGTACCCAGTCTTCACTAAACTTATATAACTCACTCAATCTAAACTATTATGCCATGTGACCTTAGAAATAATATCACAACATATCCCTATACACATCATCATATTTTCACGATCATAACCAACCGTATAGTACCCGTACACTTTCGTCAGTCATCTAAGCAACAGTAATAACCAGTTTGTTCTGCCTTAATAGAAACAAATTTTGACATCAGTGAAAAAATATGAATGCCAAAAAAAATATCACAAACCAATTCCAAAAATCTGTTGGTCCCACTGAGAGGGGGGTGAATTGGACAAATCAAAACTTAACTACTTAAAACTAAGCTCACTGATTCACTCGGTAAATGTTGAATACAATAAATAACCAATTCTCTAAATAATTCAATAACATAAGAAACAATCAATCATTCAAACTTAGCAGCATCAAATTAACCATGTAAACATTAGATATAACTGATTGACACATGATTTAATGAGGAAACCCAATTTGGGAAAAACCTCGATGGGAATTGTAACCCACAATAAAAATGTACCCTTTTGAAGTATGCTTGGTTAAGACCTTATCATGTTAAAGATTATAAACACATTTTATAAATATGACCCTGTTAGGGGATTTACCTCAAATCTATTAAGATATTCCCCCTATTAGGAGTGGCATTGTTAAAGGTCTTTAAACACTCTTTTGGAATGTCACCTAAGTCTAGGTTTTACAAATAGGATGGTTAAACCCACTTGGTTAAGAGATTTCTCTGTTACAAATATTAATAAGCCACAACAAACTTTGATCTATAAATATAGAAACTACCTTTTATTGTATCTAATCCTTTATGATCAATTGAATACTTTCATCTCATACTCCATTAATCTCTTTCTCAAACTGTAGATTATTCAATCTATCTTTCTCTGTTCTGCTCAGTAAATGTTGTTCTTCAGCTTCTTCTCCTTCTATCTTCAATTCGCCGGCAGCCTTACATTGAGTGTAATCATCATCCTTTCTATAGACATAATTTTTCCTCTTAATCTCCTTAATTTTATTTTCCTTCGTTTGTGCTCAACCGTTCGATCATCTTCTTCATATTTCTCAACTCGGTAAACTATATAAGTTTTACCTCAAAACTTGTGACTTTTCTTGGAACTTTCATAATTTTGTTTAAGCGCTTGATCTTCAACTTAGATCCCCATATTGAATTTTTCCATTCGTATATCTTGTAAAAAATTCATTTCCTCATCCATCTCATGATCACTTCGCATTAAATTTGATTTCATCATCATTTAATATCAGTAACTGTACTCGGTAAAAATTTCTTTGCAACTTAGTAACTGACTACATTCACTGCTCGGTGCCTAACTCATCTTTGGTGCTTTGTAACTGTAACCGACTCACATAACACTCTACCTGACTCGGTCTAGCTCGGTAAATTAACTCTTTCTTTCATAACTTTAATTCATTGTAGTTCCTGACTTGATCAATCAAATGTATCGATTTGATAACATCAAATATATAGTAGAAAACAACTATAACATCATTAATTCATCATTGTTTGACTTGTATTTATCACTCATTTAACTTCTCCTCTTAAGATATGGTAACATAATAAAAATCAATTAATCAATTTCTTGACATCAATGACAAAACAATAACTGATCTAACCATTTCTACAATCATGATACTCGGTCTTCATCATCTCCATCAGATATTCATTAGTTAATAAAAAATCTACCTCTTTGGCATTGATGGCAACTCTCAAATTCATAACTATACTCCCTCTGAGTTGATATATATGTTTCCACTTTGATCTTATCTGAATCTCCATCTTGGATAAATATTTTTTTTCTATTACATACATTATGAATCTCCTTCATGAGTAAATATTAACAATTCATTCTTTCAGTATCAATATCTATGTTTAGATAAATGTCATCAATTCATAACAAACTCATCAATTCTCATTCTCCCTCTTTGACAACAATGCCAAAAAGTCATACTCCTAAAAACGTGTTCCGGTAGTGGATTATACCTGACATGTACTCATAAAATATAACATAGAAAAATCTTTTCACAACTTCAGGAATCACCAAAAGTCATACTAACATCAATTTTGAAATAGATATTCTAATGAAATATAGAATCGATGCAGCATGCCTCATGCTATTTAGTGAACATTGGATAGGGGAAGAACCCCTAATTTACCTCTTAGATACTCAAAATAATATTTAGGTAGTGGATTTGTAAAGATATCATCCAATTGTTCCTTTGAATTCGCATATTCCAATTTCACATTCTTTTCTTGAACTTGTTCTCTCAAGTAGTGATACTTGATAGAAATGTGCTTGGTCTTTGAATGCATACTTGGGTTCTTTGATATATTAATAGCACTTGTATTATCACAAAAAATAGTAACCATATCTATGATCTCTTCTTGCATACCTTCAAGTAATTTCTTAATCCATACTATCTTTGCATAATTCATAGCAGCATCAACATATTCAGCCTCAGTAGTAGACTGTGAAATACAACTTTGTTTCTTGCTCAGCCATGTAACCAATCTTTCACCTAGAAAGAATGTGCCTCCACTAGTACTTTTCTATCATCAGCACTTCCAACTCAATCTGCATTAGTGTATACTTGTAGATCAAAAGTACCTCCTTTTCTGTATAATAATCCAAACTCTTCTTTGCATTTCAAGTATCTCAAAATTCTTTTTACTACAGACATATGTGTTTTCTTTGGATTTGAAGAAAATTTTGCAACAATTCCAATAGTGTATTCTATATTAGGTTTGTTGTGAACAACATACTACAATTTACCAATCATGGATCGATAAAGAGTATTATCCACCTCTTGTGTCTCATCCTCTTTAGATAATTTACATCAGGTAACCATTGGTGTTCCAACAGGTTTTGAATCTTCCATACCAAATTTTTTAAGAATCTCTTTGATGTACTTGCCTTGTGTAATCTAGATTCCTCTAGTAACTTGTTGTATCTGTAGACATAGAAAGAAATTAATCTCTCCAATCATTGACATCTCATACTCTTTTCTCATTTCATCAGCAAATCCTTTACATAAAGTGTCATTTCCTCCAAAAATAATATCATCAACAAAAATTTCAGTAATCAAAACTTTATTATCACTGTCACATTTCAAGAAAACATTATTGTTATCACTTGTTCTTTGAAATCTTATTTTGATTAGATAAGAGTGCAATCTCTCATCCCATGTTCAGGGTTCTTGTTTCAATCCATATAAAGCTTTATGTAACTTACATACCTTATTCTTGTTTTTATCCTCAATGAATCCCTCAGGTTTCTCAATGTATACTTCTTCTTCAAGTATCCCATTAAGAAATGCAAATGTAACATCCATCTGATATACCTTGAATCTTTTGTAAGGATTATATGCTAGAATTATTCTAACTCCTTCTAGTCTAGCAACATGTACATAAGTCTCTCCATAGTTAATTCCTTCTTCTTGTGCATAACCTTTGCAAACCAATCTAGCTTTATTTCTGATAAATTCTCCATGCTCATTCAGTTTGTTTATGAAAATCTACTTAGTACCAATAACATTTTTTTCTTTAGGCCTGCGTACTAAAGTCCATGTCTTGTTCTTCTCAATTTGATCATACTCTTCTTTCATTGATTTCATCCAATATTCATTATCTAGTGCTTCCTTAACCCTCTTAGTCTCAAATGTAGATATAAAACATGTATTGTCTCTAGCCTTTCTTTTGGTCATCACTCTGGCTTCCTTATTTCCAATAAAATTTCTCAGGGAATGGTGCCTTCTCACATACTTTTCCAAAATAGGCTCGGTAGCTCTTGTTCTTCAATATCAACATTCGGTTATGGAACTCCTTGTTCATCTTCCTCCTGAGTAGGTGGTCTCGGTAAGGTTTCATGGGAATCATGTTTTACATATACAAACTTCTCATAATCATGAGGTTCCTTCTTACTATCTTCATCATTCCTTTATGCAAACTCATCAATCCTTACACTTGCACTTTCCACCATTTTGTTAGTAACCTT
The DNA here is from genome assembly GCA_018584345.1 of Thuja plicata. NCBI lineage: Eukaryota > Viridiplantae > Streptophyta > Pinopsida > Cupressales > Cupressaceae > Thuja > Thuja plicata. The sequence continues at coordinate 150,974 of MU218702.1, read as the reverse complement.
GTTCAAACATTTGTAAGCTTTACTCCTTGTAGAATATCCTAAGAATATCCCTTCATCTCCTTTTGAATCAAACTTTCCTTCTCTAGAATCTTTCAGAATATAGCATTTTCTCCCAAAAAAATTAAAGTAACTAACATTAGGTTTGTGATAATACCATATTTCATAAGGTGTCTTATTGGTACCTTTTTCATTTGTACTCGGTTCAATGTATAAATATCAATACTCACAGCTTCCCTCCAGAAGTTTTGTGAAACTCCTTTTTCAATCATCAGTGTCCTAGCTCAATCAATAATAAATATGTTTCTTCTCTCAGCAATCCCATTTTGTTGTGGTATCCTTTGTGCTGACAACTGTCTCTTAATTCCATTCTCATTAAAAAACAATGTAAACTCATCAGAAATAAACTCACCTCCTCTGACGGATCTCAGACATTTCAACTGTCTTCCAGTTTCTTTTTCAATTCAGGACTTATACCACTTAAAAATTTTAAATGCATTAGATTTTTCTTTTAAAAACATTACATACATCATTCTATAATAATCATCCACAAAATAAAATAAAATAGTTGTCTCCATAATAACTTTGAGTTCTCATTGGTCCACATAAATTAGTATAACTAAATCCAAAATTCCTTGTGTAATATAAGTCTTGCTTGCAAAGCTAGATTTAGTCATCTTACCCATCTGAAATTCTCCGCACATAGCATTCTTTGGTTTATCAAGTCTCGATAGTCCTCTTACTCTACCATTCTTAATGAATTTGATTAAGTTGTAAAAATTAACATGAAAAATTCTTTTGTGCCATAACCAAACATCTTCAAATTTAGCATATAGGAAACTCTTCATAGGAGTATCAAGATAAAATAGATTACCTTTAGATTGTTTTCCAGTAGCAATAATATTTTTCTTCTCATCAAATACTTTCACTCTTCCATATTGAAAATCTAGTCGGTGACCTGTATTGTTTAGTTGTGCAACACTCAATAGATTATACTTTAATTATTCAACCCATTAAACATCATCACATCTTGTGTTATTCAGGAGAATTATAGATCCTTTTCCTTTCACAGGATATGGAGCATCATTACCAAATCTAACGTAACCTCCATCATGCTTTTCCAAGGAAATAAACTTAAGTGTGTCACCAGTCATGTGATGTGAACAACCACTATCTATAATCCATGTTTAATTCTTACTTGTGATATTAGGGCTCTAGGTTCTTCTTCATCAGAATCATCTTTTATAGCAACATAAACAACTTCTTTCCCTTCATTACTCTTGAAAGAATCATCATCACTTAGTCTTTCATTAGGAATGTAACAAGATTTCTTACCTTTATTTTTGTAGTCTCTGTATCTCCTGAATCTGTTTTCTCTCTTGTCCTTGCCTATGTTATCTTTTTTTTCTTCCTTATCTTTCTTCGGACAGTTAGATTCAAAGTGACCAAATTTGTCACAATTAAAACATTTCAAGGGTAACTTACCTTGGTATTTGCCTTTGCCTTTTTGTAGCCTTCTAGCCAACAAAGCTTCAATTTCTCTTTCATTCTCACCACATTCAATAAATAACTCTTCAAGTCCTTCAGTGAAACTATAAAATTTCTCACTAGCACTTCTCAAATATCCATCTCTAGTAGTAGATTCCCTAGCCTTTCCAATCTTTAAAGTAGACTTAAATGCATATTTAATCTTATAAGTAGCAAGCATACTATTGTCAAAATCATTTAGCTCAATGCAGTTAACTTACCAATAGAAGAATCTAGTGAAACATTCATCTGGGGTATAGATCTCATCTCTTGTATAGAAGATACATGAATAGCATAACTTGATAGTAGGGTTCTCAACATTTTGCTTATCACATCATCCTCTGTTATGATACCACCAGCTCCTTTGATAGAATTAATAGTATCCTTAATTCATATACTATATTGTATTATGTTCTCTCCTTCCTTCATCCTCTAGAGTCAAATTTTCCTTTCAATCTTTCTGCTTTAGCTTTCTGAACATGTTGATCTCCACCATAGGTCAAAACAATCTTATCGCACATCTATTTTGTAGTAGTAAAACCATCAAGCTCATCATATTCCTAGTTGGTAAGTGTAGAAGAAATCTCAATCATAACTTGTGTGTGTTAATATTTTTGTCTGTTCTCACTGTTAGTCAAAGATTTAGGAGTCAGTGCTACATATTCATTCTCAAGATAGTAAAGTGCATACTCTCCTACTCTAGACACATGCAACCTCATTCTACTTTTCCATTTAGATAAATGACCCCTATTCAGCTTTAGTGCTTCGCTCTTGTACATCTTTAGATCTTAGCTCAAGTACTTTAAACTTATTACTTTAGAGTAACTTAGCTCTGTATCACCCCAAAATTGGCACCTAATAATTCAATCAATTTTGGTGCATTTTCTCATCTTCAAAGTCCTATTATATTAGGCGAATTCTTCTCCTAATTGACTTTAATTGACTGAGTTTCAAATGTAGAAAACCCAAATTTTCATAAATCTGACATTACATTTAATTCCTAAATTCTCAATGATTATTAGCTAAAAATCCCTATGATTAATTGATTTAAATCTAAAGTCTTAAGTGATTTTAATTAAATCAATTCCACCCCCTTTAGCTAATATACATAAAAGGAATTGAAAGGTTATTTAATTATTGGATGAATTATCCTCAAAAAGGAATTCCATAATTCCTTGTGAAAGGACACTTATGTGGAAATAATTCACCCTTTTATTTAAATAATCTTTGCTTATTTGTCTCAAATGGAGAATGAAGAGACAGTTGTTTCTTTTCAAGAAGCTCTTCACTCTCTTTCCTTGGTTTTCTATAAATTGGACTTATTTTCTTCATTAGAGGGGATGATTTTGGAGAGCATCAAATTTATAGGCAATTTTTGTATTTAATCATTTTCATGTTTTAAGCTCAATTTGCATAATTAGTCTAAATTTCAATTGGAATTGAAGATGTTTAGCTTTCATTTATG